>JACDJE010000002.1:2366023-2557264 GCA_016647715.1 Pavo muticus | reverse complement strand
CATCGCTTTTGAAGTTCTCCACTTAAGCTGTGCTCCATCGTGACACACCCCATCCCTGGAGGTGATCGAGGGCAGGCTGGGTGGGCCCTGGGCTGCCTGAGCAGGTGGATGGCATCCAGCCCACAGCAGCAGGGTGGAGCTGGGTGGTCTTTAAGGTCCCTTCCAATCTAAGCCATTCTGTGATTGGTCATGACATGTTCCATCATTTGTGAGATGCTCTATCATCCATGAGATGGTCTATCAGTTGCGATACACTCCATCACTTCGAGATGCTTCATCTGTTGTGAGACACGTCTTCTATTCTGAGATGCTCTGTGAGTGACCCTTCAGCCTCCATGGGAAGAGACAAAAGGACCGCATGTCCCAGCCGAGGAGCAGCAGCGTGGGCAGCCTCCTGGGATGCTCTGCAGCCAGCCCTGCATGCTGGGAGGTGACAGGGCCAGCCCCAGCACTGACGTACTGGATGATCCAACCCATAGCAACATTTTGAATCCCGCTGCCTGCAGCTGCAGGCAGTACTGTAGCCCTGGCAGGTCCTCCGGGTGTGTGTGGAGGAGCTGGGAGTGCTGCCATGGGGCTCCGGCTGCGCAGGAGTGTCAGCTTTACCCCTGAGCACCCGGCCCTCCTGGAACTGCCCTGCCCTGTTGCCCTGAGAGCAGAAGCCAATGTGTTGGTGATGGGAGCAGACAGCGTGGGGAAATCAGGTGAGGAATGAATGTGAGCTGAGAGCTTACAGGCAGGGAAACCCATTTCTACTGCAAAAATAGGCTGCAGACTGCAGCGGGGCTTGGGGAATGAGCTGCAGAGAGCAGTCCTGTCTCTCTGCTGGTGTCTAGAAAGGGGAAAATCAGAGGTCGGTCCCAGCAGTGGGAGCTAGTGGGGGAATGCATCCTGAGTGTGGTCAGGTCTAAGCTGCCTGTAGGCTGGGTTTAAGATGAAAATCTCAGAGGTTTGGGATTATTTTGTGATCCTTGTTCTCCTCTTTGCAGCCCTGACTGTGCGTTTCCTCACTAGGCGCTTTATCGGGGAGTACGGAGACATGGGTGAGTGCCGACCGCGCCAGTCCCGTTCCATTCCTGTTAGGGACAGGGAGGTTGCAGGGCGATCCTGATCCTCCTGTAGGGTTTGGTTCCTTCCTGTCCTCTCCCATATTTTTCTAGAGCTCCCCAGAGCTCCAGATGTTCGTGTTTGATCAGGAGCTGTACTGTTCTTGCACTGGTGGTGCAGAAGGCGCAGCTGTGTGTGGGCTGAGCCCAGAGGCAGTGCTGCTCCGTGTCCCCAGACCTTTCCGCAGGGCAAACAGCCCCAGGTCCCTAAGGATTCTGGAGGAGATGAGCTGTGAGGGAACTGTCTGCAGAGACAAATGGTCTCAGTCTCATTTTTTTGGCAGAATTCATCTACAGCCACACGTTGACCGTGGATGGCCGAGAGGTTCTCTTCCACATCTGGGACGTCCCCAACTCACAGGTGAGAGGGCTCCGTTCCCACTGTGTGCCCACCTCCTACGGAGGAAACCCAGTCCGTTCCCTTTCCCATTCCCCAGGACCAGGCTGACGATGGCTCCTCGGAGGAGAAACGAATCCAGTGGGCGGACAGCTTTGTCCTGGTCTACAGCATCTGCGACCGCGCCAGCTTCAACCTCCTGCCCCTCAAAGTGCGGTTCATTAGGGCAGCCAAGGAGGGGCAGGGCCAGGTGCCCATCATCATCGTGGGCAACAAGCGGGACCTGCAGCACCAGCGGGCGGTCTCCAGCGAGGAGGGACGGCTCCTGGCCCTGTCTCTGGGCTGTGATTTCTATGAGGTCTCTGCGGCCGAGGCCTACCACGGGGCTCTCATGGTGTTCCATGGACTGGCTGAGCGCATCCCCGACACCAGGCTGGCACTGAAAAGAGGTGCCGGCATCCGGGGCATCGTCAAGACCGTGTCAGCGGTGTTTGCCCGTAAACGGACAGACTCGCTCTGAGCAGCGGCTTTGCTCTGTGTTGTGCAGCTGGACGAGGCTTCCTGTGTTCTGTGCAGATTGGGTGTGTTTCAGGAGCACGGCAGGTTCTCCAAACCCTAGGTTCTGGGTCTCCGGCTGTGTGTGGCCAGCGAGGCAAGGGCCTTCTTCTGCTCAGCCCTCAGTTCTTGTCTGTGTTGTTGGCTGCACCATCCCCAGTTCCTTCTGCGAGCTAGCAGGGTGGACATACACCTATATCCTGCTCCGTGTCCTTGCTGTCACCCTGGCATTCTGGCCGTGCCAGTACTGAGCCTGGAGGACAGCAGGCAGAGTCCTTCACCCTCCCTCCCACCCCATCTCATCCTCTCCCACCCCACCTCATCTCATTCAATGTGATTCCAAGCAGTGTTGCGCTGCTGACCTCCCTCCTGCAGCCTTTTGGTGACAGCCCAGGCTCAGCATGGGAAAGTCATGTGCTGGGCTTTTTCCCAGGATGTGGGACTGTAACGTGTGTCTCATAAATGCAGACCTCTGAGCCTGCCTGTCCCCAGGGAAGGAAGGGAGGGGGGGTGGAGGGCAGGGAGGCCTTTACCCTTCCCTGCTGGGAATGCAGCGTGTAGGAAGGAGGCTGTGTGTGCAGACAGTGGTTGCTCTGCGCTGTTCTCCTGCAAATGAAATAAATCTTTGGCAGGAAGCCCCTATCCCCTGGTGGCTCTGAGTTTGTACTCCAGGCATAGGAAGGGGCACGTACAGTGCTGGGCACTGCCCAAGCACTGCAAAAGGCCCTCTGCACCCTGACTGCTCTCCTTCCCTCAGTGTTCCCAGCCCTTTATGGCTCACCAGCCTGTAGACAGCTCTTGTAAAGCAGACTATGCAAGGGGTGATGGGGGGGGAAAGTTTTATTACTGCAGCAGATACAATCACAAGTTGTGGGAAATGGGGCCTTCCTGCAGGAGGCTGGGGTCCCGGTGCTCTGTCTGGTCTTGTCCCTGACCCCAAAGCCATGGAAGGAGGGATGGGGACCCAGGGTTCCCAGAGCTGTGGGTGCCCCATCCCTGGAGGTTCTCAAGGCCAGGTTGGACAGGGCCCTGGGCAGCCTGAGCTGGTGGGAGCCCATGGCAGGGGGTTGGGACTGGATGGGCTTTAAGTCACTTCCAACTCAAGCCATTCTGTGATGATTCTATGACGATGTTTGATGGTTGCATTGCCCTCTGGTCCATCTCAGTGCTCTGTATCTCACCCAGCTGACACTGCTTCTTCAATGAGCAGCAGGTAGCCCAGTGTCAGAGCTGGCTGATCCTTTTCTCCTTCACTGCATCTCCTTCACTCGTCCCCTATTCTCTACCTAGTTCTTCAACAGCAGCCCCTTGGGCTGCCTTTATTCTCCTCTTGGCCCTGAGGAGGGGACATCCCCTGGCACAGCTGTGACCAAGCCTGGAGCAGAGCGGGGACCCTCAACCATGAGTGGACAGATGGACAACCCCAGAGGGACAACCATATCTGTGCCAGGCTGGGGATGTGGGCAAGCAGGCAATGTGGGATGTGAGTACGTGAAGGTGAAGCATGCTGGGGGGCAATTTGGGGCCGAGGTTCTCCCGCTCAGGGTCAGTCCTTCTTGAAGGCTGGGCTGTAGAGGTTGGCATAGTAGGCCCGGCTGTACATGGCCTCGGGGCCGAAGCGGTAGGAGCCCTCGCTCACACGCCGGCTGTAGGGCGCAAAGGCCGATTTCCGTGGCACGGCCTCAGGCTCCAGGGCTGAGCTGCGGTACAGATTGCTGCGTATGAAGAGAGGGTCCTCCAGGCCCAGGAAGGACAGTGGGTGGTGGCCGCGGTACAGCCGCCAGTCACCCCTCAGCTGGGCCTTCTCCTCGGTGCTGGTGCCCGCCGGCTTGCTCTCTTCCTCTTTCTGCTCGGCCTCAGGGCCTGGCTTGCTGCCTCGCGCCGCTGCCTCATCCTTGGACTGCCTGCGGAGCTGAGGGCTGGGCTGAGCACCGGGGCTCTCCCTGGGGAGACTTTGGGGACTAGTGGTTTGTCCCCATAGAGGCCCTCAGAGCAGGGGGTGGATGGCTGCAGGACAGGCAGTCCTGGGGGAGAACAGGCAGGAAGGGGACGGGCGGAGGAAGGGAGGGGATGTGGTCCCAGCATGAACTTTTCCCTTGCCTTTCTGCAGGGAGTGGACCAAAACGGGTTTTGCTGGAGGTGGGTGGGACCCAATCCCTGCGTGTCCCCAAGGTGCTGGGATGTACTCACCGGCACGTAGCTGTACAGGCTGCCCAGCAGGTGCTTAGGGGCACTGATGAGTGTCCCTCCTAGAGCATCCACCGTCTCCATGGCCCTGGACAGCCTGCGGGGCGTGAACAGGATCAACCCCTCTGCTGCGTCCCAGGCCACAGCGGGGACCTTCTTCATGCTGGAGATGCCAGAGGCACAGGCACTCTGCAGGTTGTGAGCCACACTGCCCACCAGCCCGAGGCCATCCCCTGCCTGCAGACAGAAAACAGCGTCATTTATGGCAGCCCCCCCAGCTCCTGGGACCTTGCATTTCTGCTGCAAGTGAAGGTGAAGGTTACTGACCCCGACCTTCATCTTCCTGTCCCTGTGTCCCTGCAGAACTGCTATTACCAGGGGAAGTCCTCCAGCCCGTGTGCTGTCAGCAGAGCCCCCCTAGACCTCCATCCCCCCACCCAGGGTCCTCCTGCTCACTGCTGGGACCACAGTGGGAGTACGTTTTGTGCTGAGACCCCATACCAACAACTGGGAGGTAGGTGCTGATTTGGAAATTGGAGCACTGCCTGGCCCAGAGGCTGTTGCAGCCCTGTTTGGGAGTTCAGGGCTTTTTCTCCTAAGGAGGACTGAGCCAGAGATGCTGGTTGCTGGGTACTTTGGATCACACCCAGCCCCTGGGAGAATGTCAGAAGGGAAGTGCCTTGATTTGGCTTGTTGGAGAAGAGAGCAAGAACATGGTTGGACCGAGATGATGCTCTGGGATGACCCCATCTCACCACTAACTCCATTTTTCCCTACCTCACCAGCATGGCTGTCCTCCTTCTTCTCTGCCTTCTCCTGCTTCTGCTCTGGCACCCTGCTCTGCCGCCAGCTGCCCGCGGTGCTCTGCCTCTCACCATGGCTCTGCGGCACCACAGGTGGGCTCGGCTTGGCCAGGCTGCCCTGCAGGGGGGACAGAAACCAGTGCTCGGGGTGAGTCCCAGGCCACAGGGCTTTGAGACAGGCTGGGACTCACCAGGATGGGGATCCAGACGACCAGTTCCTGCCCTTTAGCTTTGGCACGCTGGAGGTTCTGGGCGGTGTGCTGGTATGCGCGGTGGGAGGCGGTGCTGACCAGGGCTCCGATCCGGCCCAGGATGCTGGGAGAACTGCTGGGAGCACTGGGAGCGCTGTGAGCCCTGTAAGTCCTGGTCTGCTGCTGGGAGACCTTTGCTGCTGGCCCACAGGTCTGCTTGGGCTTCAGATCTAAAGGCAGGACAGCACAGGGAGAGTTTGGGATGTTACAGTCTGGTGGGACAGCCCTGTACCAAGATCCTCCTCTTTCCACCTGCACCCCATCAATGGTAGCTTGTCCTCCATGGGGACAGCCTTGGGTGCTTTTTCCACCTCAGCAGACCCCTACCTTACCAGGACACCCCTCTGCAGACACCCCGAGGTGATCTCGGCACTGGTATTACCTGCTTCCTCCTCCTCTTCTGGCAACAGGTACTCCATCAGCTTCTCCAGCCCATCCAGGGCCGTGTCCATCCCGGCGGCTGCCATCTGGCTCACCGAGTTGCTCCTCGTGTACCTTGCTGTGGTCTCCACGGTGCTCTTGGTCGTCTCATAGCCCCCCACCGCCAGCCCCAGGATCTTGTCCATGGAGTTCCCGATGGTGCTCTTGGCACTTTGGATAGGGGTGGAGATGGTGTCCTTCAGTTTGGAGGCAAGCTGCAGGCAGAGAGATGGAGAAGAGCCCTTCTGATGTGCTCTGGATGGCATGGGGCAGCCGGAGAGACCGTGGGCCACACAAGAAGACATCTCCTCCAGAACAATTTCCTATAGCCTGGGCTAGGCTATAGCCAGGTAGCCAGCCTACAGGACACTGCTGGCCTATATTTAGGAGCAATCCAACCACACCTGTGGCCAAGTCCTTGCTTTGAGGTGCCCTGTGGAAGCCCCTTGCCATTACTGGTGGCCAGGTGGGAAGCAAAACCAGGGTCTGGCCCAGAGGAGAAATACTGTGGCTCTGCAGGGTGACTGGAGGGTCCAGAGGGTCCCACAGGCTTTCCCACCCATGACTTACCTTCTCAACAGGATACTGAAGGGCTGGGATCTTCTCCTCCAGATGGTCCAAGCCCCGACATGCCAAACTGTTGGCCATAGAGACTGCCTTGGGCAAAAGCATGAGAACAGGGTGGAGAGTAAGGCTGGGGGCTGTGCCAGGGGTGAGCGCAGGTGCTGTCCCGCTGTTGGGTACCCCACCACATCCCTCCTGATGGACTCACACTGAGGCTCCAGCCTGCGCACCACAGGCTCCATGCTCCACATGGCCAAGGCGCTGGCACTCTTCACACCCTGCTCATAGACCTCACACACCGAGGCCACAATGGGGTGCACCTCTTTGGTGCTGCTGTAGGTCCGCTGCAAGCTTTCGCAGGTTGAGCTTACCACCGGCAGCTGCAGGACCCGCTGCAGCACGTTCTCCTGTGCATCAGATGGGGACCAGTTAGGGGCCAGCCAGCAGCCACTCCTCAAGAAAAGTTGAGTCTGGCTTCATGACCTGACTGGACTGTGAATCTGCATGTTCAATAAGGAAAATACACCTCCTGCTAATTTTATCTTGACATGGAGCCAGCTGACCCAGAAATCCCATGGATAAGTGACCCCAGTGGCTGTAGTTGTGCTCCCAGCTGTGCATTGCTGGAGGTTTTTGGTCCACCATGGGGACAAAGATGAAAGATAGGCACTGCTGATACAGTGCTGAGGGCTCCTATCAGATCAAGGTTACCTTTGTTGATTCTCAGTTATTTAATTTCAGGCATGTGAATGGTTATACTTTGATGGCTGCTCCGTATTATTACAAGCAAAGATAACACATAAGACAGCACGGTATGAGCTATTCCCCTCCTCTGCCCTTTCCTCTCCCTCTCCCCACGCTCACCTTGGCCCTTCCGTTCTGCAAGGGCTGATTCTTCTTCGCTGTCATTGTGCCACGTCCTCCTGCAAAGCAAAGTGCAGAGCTGCAGACCGTGCAGTGAGGTCTGAGCCAGGCTGGGGCTCAGAGCACAGTGTGCAGGGGCTGGGCTGGGCCACACAGCTCCCCTGGGTGCTGTGATTGTGGCGTTGCCCAAGCTTTGACTTTTTACCAGTTAAACCCTAGAGCCAGTGCCCCACACGCTCCTCCTTTGCTGGAGCTCCTCAGCAGCCCATCCTTGCTTGGGTCCTGTGCCTGGTGTCTGTGGTTTTGGGGCACTACTACCCCCACGCCCCACCTCCAGCCTGGGCTGGGCTGGGGGGGCATGGGTTGCTGGGGAAACTGGGCAAACAGCTCTCCAAAGGCTCTCTTCTTGTGGGATGGATGGCTGCAAAATCATCCCCATACGTCAAATGAGGAGATGATGAATGCAGAAGAGATTAAGACCTGCCTGTGTTTATGTAGCACTGTGGCAGCGCACCAAGGCCAGGGAGAAGAGGAAGAAGGGGCATAGAAAGTGTGGGTGTGCAGCTTGGGTTTGGTGCAGCACAGACGAGGGAGTCAAGGGAGGGATGGAAAGGTGGCTGTGGTGTAGCCAAGCAGCAGGACAGGAGGGTAAAAGGACTTTGAGTGGGGATGAGCAGGAGCAGTTTCCCTTACCACTAACAAAGGAAGGGATTGTCAGCACGGGGAGCGCAGACCTGGCTGGATCCTTACTCACCCGGACCAGCAGGGCAGGCATATGGGCAGTGTTCTGTGGGATGAACAGGCTGCCCAGGGAGGTGGTGGAGTCACAGTCCCTGGGGGTGTTCAAGAACTGTGGGGATGTGGCACTGAGAGACATGGTCAGTGGGCACTGTGGGGGTGTGCTGGTGGTTGGAATGTGTGATCTCAGTGCTCCGTGACTCCTGAAAGAGCCTGGGCTTGCCCACAGCCCTGCATTAATGGGCTCAACCCTGGGCAGAGGCAAAGGGTGTCTGTTTGGCACAGTGCTGCGGTGATTCAGGGTTCTCCGGACAGTGGGACAAAGGGCAGCAGCTTGCTCACGGGTCTGCTCTCTTGGCCTTGGTGAACAGGCATGAAACCACGGGCAGCGCCAGCCTTTCCTCTGCCCAGTGAGAGCAGGGATCAGCAGACAGCACAGCCTCTGCCCTACTTGTGCCCATCCCCTCCCCTTCCTGTGGGGCACTGTCTTCCCGGGCAACCTCTTCAGCGTTTTTTTTTACTTAAGTTTCAAACAACATTGCCCGCATGATTTAATTCTCCTTAGTGGCAACATATATGTATTACCCCTTGGGTGGATTAGAGACTCATTTGTTGCCTCCCACTTGTCAAAAAACCTTCCACACGCCCTCCCTCAGTCACCTTTCCTCTACAAAACGGCTCATTTGATCCCTCCCCTGAGATGTTGGTTTTCAGACCTTCGATTGCTCCTGCTGCTCACCTGGGAATGCTGAGCGGCTCACTCTTCCTGAAATATCAGGCCAAGCACAGTGTTAACATTAGGAAAGCCTTGTCTGTGAGTAGATTACTTATCTCACTTACCATTCTGCTGTTAATTGCTACTATTACGAAACGTAAGAGCAGTCATTCAGAAGGAAAGTCTTGCTAAATCGCTGCTGAATGCAATGCTTTGTATATTGTTCAGGGAACGACATTTTGGAGCCTTCATGTTTGTAAAGCTCTCGCTGCAGGGGATAGGAGTAAGCAGTAAGCCACCAGCAAGAGCTCGGTTTTACTGGTTATGCCTTCTCCATCCCTCCCCATCTCAGCTGGAGATGTTATCCTTCACTCTCTGCCCTTAATTCATCACTGAACACCCGCAACAACTTCAGAAATCTCAGTGATATGAGAGGACTCCTTCAGAATCTCTCTTCCCCATCCTCGAAGTCACACATATGCAGTGTCATGCGCATCAAAGTTTATTGCTTGTGTTCAGACAGCTCTCCTTATTCCAACTGTCTTATTAGAAACATACACAGAAAAGGCACTAAAAGGATTTTCTCCATTTGATTGCAATTCTATGGCTTCAGTCACATTACATTAAGGTACATTAAACTGCTAGCCCCCAGCAGGGGAGCAGAAAGGCAGTATTAGTGCTTAACGTCCACTAAAGTTACTCCTGTACGCTCTGACCCGTGTTAAGCCAAATGGAACAGGTAAGGCTGAGACAGGCTGAAAATTCATTGCCCCATCTCTGAGGTTAAATCTGTACTTGCTGAGCCATCCCAGCCCCTCCAGGAGGAACACCAAGGACTGGTTTGTGACTTTGCACAGCGTTTGCTTGGCACATGGGCAAGAAACCACTCTGCTCCCTCCACAGAGATGTATATCTAGCCAGGGCCACATCAGAGTGTGAATCCATCCCCCCTTTCCTATGAACTACATAGGAAAAAGAGGAATCAGCCTGCAAACCACCATAAGATCTGTTTTGTACCCAATAGGTCTCCTGAGAGCAATTCATAATGCAGCTTCTTGCAAGAAGATACATTCTGTAGGCAAAGAGCGGCCAGGGCTCTGCTGATAGATACCAAGAGTCTTCTCCTTTCCTTACCGGGTTGCTGACACTGGGATAATGGATAATCTAACCAAGGAGGGATGGGCCACGCTGTGCCAGCAGCTCAAAGGCACACGGAATAAAGAAACAAAGAAACAACAACAACAAAAAACAACTGTTAAACGAGTAGCAAGAAAAAGCCCTTGAAGACAACACATCCATTATGGCCTGAACTGCAGAGCGCTCTACTTTTAGTGGTATTCATTTCCATATTAAAAAGAAGAGCTGCTACAGGCCATGTTTGGTCTTCAGACACACTTAATTACCCTGCTCAGCAACCTCTATTTTCAAACACTTCATTGGCAGCCTAACACTTCAGATTCAAAGTGGAAGTAATTCCAAGCACGACCACAATGACTGAAGGTAAACTGGGGCACTGCATTACCATGCCTGCTCAGTTCCACAGCCTCCTCCTTTAATAAAGGAGACCGGCACCTTTTAATTTCTGTTTACAGAGAGTATCAGAAATAATAAGAGAGTATGTTGGTCCTGGTTAGGGTAATCTCTATTCACATCTCCTGACAGATTAAACAAGCAGCCCTTGCAGTCAGAAAGCAACAGAACACACAGGCCTGGCTCTGATGAAGAAAAGCAATCATTTTGTGTCCTATGACACGTGCAAATTTTTCTCAGATGGTGTTAGAACTGATACTCTGCAAAGTCGGGAGCAACAAAGACAGCACATCATGTAAGCTGTTCGATTGCTGGACACAGCATTTTGCCTCTAACTGAGCTCACACTGCCAGGCAATCATTCCCAGCCAGAAAACTGAAGAGCAGTTATGCAGTCGCAGGGCAAACATAAGGCATTTTCAAACGGTAGAAGCAGTGAGGGAACACACAAGAAATCTTGCTGTCACGATGGAAGGACAGAGAGGATTAGGAAAGAAAATCTGAAACATGAATGCCCAAATCCAGGTAATAAGCTTCTCTTCTTGAGGACATCCTGATATATGATCAAGTCCGACTCCATTCCCTTCCCTCCGGGAGCTTACACAACTGGAAACACCCTTGCAGCTTTTCTTACTTGACAAGCTCCAAGACAGCCTTTTCTCCTTAACTGCAGGTTCCAAAGCTCCTTATTACACTGGACTTTTTCAAGTAAAATTAAAACAGCAGAACAAGCTGCTTATCACACTGTCATTAATGTAAAATGGTTCCACTTGGAATCACAGGAATGAAGGTGTGGATGTAATGGGAAATGTAGTGCTTAGGACAGGTTCCAGATTCACAGCTTCACCACACTCAGATCCCTACAAATCACAGCATTAGCAGCAATGAGACCAGCATTTCCCACATGCATTTCTTCACCAAAATCCTCAGCCATGGCCTGCTGGAAGAGTCAGTTTGTGGCCAACCCATCTTGGCTTATATTATCAAAGGAAAAGAAGTTTTTGATTTCTTGAGACGTAAGTTGGCACTCATCAAACTTAGGTCCAGAGTCAGCAGTGCATGTTCATGTTACACAGGGATCACTGAAAGGTCAGATGATACCACTTCTCAGTTATTATCAAACCACTGCCTACAGAAATCAGGATCCAGCAATCCAGTCCTGTCAGAACACTCAGGCTTTACTTTAGGCCATCTAACCACAGTTCCTGAACATACTACAGAAAATTTGGCTATAGGAACCTTTGATTGCTGAATTCTGGCTTTTCTGTGTAAACATGATTAGTTACGAGTCATACACATACTTCAGTAGTCCAGGCAGCTATTTCATAAAGCTGCATTAAAATATAGGATCATCAGTATTTCCTTATCTAGCAGCCATCTTGCAAGTCCTCTTTCTGTTTGTGCAGTATCACTCTGCCTTCTTCCATCTTCACTCTGTTGGGCACCAAACTCATCTGCAAAGACACAGGGAAGGACAAAGGGCAGAAGTTGCTTATTTGGAGGGAAAAAAACTCATCTTGAGGTTAAAGTGAAACATCTTCATTTTTAAAGTGCCATGTGGAAAATAAAAACCTGTCAGAGGATCACAGCTGCTGGCTCACTGCGCACTGAGCAGTTCCTCTTACATCACTCTTTCAGCTTCAGATGCGGGCTCGCTAGAGTGAGGATCCCCACCAGAGAGGAGAGGAGCCCACAGAAACCAATCACGCCTGGATTGGTTTTGTAGATCCCCAGCGTGTCCAAAGGACCAGAGAGATCACAGAGGTTCTTCACCACGTCTAGTAGCAGAGGAGGATGACTTCTGAGTATCTGAAACAGCAGGAAGAGAAAACCATGCAAGCCTTTACATTTGGAAGAGTTTAGTTGCTGATGTTGTTCGTCCCAGAAACAGTTCTCCTTCATCTTTTCTTCCTGTACAGCTTGTTCCAGCCTCCATGAGACCTCATACCAATCCCTGGCCAGGTTCATCAGCAGTGAGAAGTAGTAGCACTTGGTAGCCCAGTTCTGCCACTTTGCCTTATTGATGTCAGACTGGAGTCCAACGCTCTTCAACCACAGCACCGTGTCGCAGAAGAAGTACAGAGCACGGGTCAGGTTGGAGGCTGTCAGGCAGATGCGAGGAAGCACTTCGGGAAGCTCTGTAGTTTTCCTGGCTGCTACCAAGGCGTGCACCACATTGCCCAGCCGGAACACTGCAAGAAATGCCACAAAGGTCAGAATGGCTACTGCAGGGGCACAGCTCTGTGCACAGCTCTGAATGTCACTGCCCCACGTGTACATTTTAAAAACTTAACAGGCGTTGGGCACCTGTATGTTTAAACAACTCCTGCCTTAAGGAAAACTGTGAAATTGTGCCTTCGCAGCCATGAATTTGTCACATAGTTCCCTGCAAACAGGACCAGTATATTCCCTTTCAAGCCATACCACAGGGCAAACCGGATTTCATCCCTCGCACAGGTTGGGTTTCACCCCATGAATGTTAATACAGTAGTATTCAAAATACTTTTTACAACCTGCTGCGCTACAACAGTGGCAGATGTTGGCAGCACCCAAGGGTTAGTGGAACTGCAAGGCTCTGAATTTAGGCCTGAAGTCTGTTAGAGATTTGTTTTGCAAGAGAACTGATTAAGCAAGAGAATTACAGCTATGCTGATACTCTCTCCTAGAAATGATGATCCTCCAGACGTAATTGCAATAATAAAACTAATCTATGGTAATGTATTAAGTTTGTGTATTTCCCTCTGCAAGTTGTTCCAGAATTGAGCAATGGACAAGTAGGTGTAAGGTCAGCCTGAAAGCAAACTACAACTGCAGCAACAGCACAAGTGTAAGGGGAGCAAGTGGGACACAGGATGGAGGGATGCATTCAAGTTAGAGTGTGAGGAAAGTACAGAACAGCGCATGACTGAGCTCTCAGAAGCGATAAATGTCATTCTGGCCCTATTGATTCTGGCTGGTTAATGCAGGGATAAGGACTGTGACTAGTTCTGAGAATACACTAACGGGGGTTCTGCAGTCCAAAGAAAGCCCCCGAGGCCAGGAGCTGTTCGGATGTTAGGAGCACGTGGGGAAGGACCCCTCTGCACACCGGTACTTACTTTTACGGCCAGAGCTCATGCTAGATTCCAGCTGCTTGAGTTTCAGCACCAACTTGTCGTTATCAGCGTTACGCTCTATGACATAGCTAAGCAACATGCATGTGTACTGAGTGGCTCTGGAATGGAAAAACGAGGAAAACGGCACACGGGTGAAATGCGGACAATTCACAGAGGTTGCAGAAGAGGGGTAGAGCGGCTGTGGGAGCCGGGGGTGGGCAGCTCTTGGGGACGGGATGGAGGACGGGGACGGGGGGGAGGCCTGGGCGCAGCGGGGGCAGAAAGCAACTGGGAGCCCCGAGGAACCCGGGATGGTGCCGAGCACCGCAGCCCCGCACTCACCGGAAGATCCTCTCCCTCCCCTGGCTGCGGTTGGTGAACTCCACGAAGCCCTGCATGGCGGTGGCAGCTGGGCACCCCGGGAGGTGCGCGGCCGCTCCGCTCCGCTCCGCTCCGCTCCGCCCCGTCTCACAGCGGAACCCTCTGCTCCGGAGCGCGTTTCCGGCCGGGCGGCGCCGCAACGCGCCGTTGCCATGGCAACCGATACACAGCGGGACGGGGGCGGGCGGTGCCACCGCTAAAAGGGTCCGCCCGGGAACGCCGCGTGGGGATAGCGGCCCCCGGGGCGGGCAGTTGTATTCATTCGTTGTCTTTTGCCTTTCGGTTGGGTTTATTCACTGCGAAGGCTCCTTTTCTTTTTTCTTTTTTTTCCTTTTTCTTTCTTTTTTTCTTTTGTTTCCTTTTTTTTTCTTTCCTATTTTTTTCTTTTTTTTCCTCTCTTTCCTATTTCTCTTTTTTCTTTTCTTTCTTTTCTCTCCTTTCTTTCTTTCTTTCTTTTTTTCTTTTTTTGAAGTGTAGCCCCCAGTATCCATGTGGCTGATGTCCCCAGGCCATGAGTAACGCATGCAACGAGCAGAAATGAGCTGTATCTAACAGGTTTGCCTATACTGCAAGGAACCCCATTCCCACATGGAGCTCATCGATCTCCTTTCTCTTTTCCCCATTACCTCATGAATGCTGATACTGTATGGCTCCTCGTTCTGCATCTCCTCTGGCTGCTGCATCTGTGCTGTGTTTTGCATCTGGAAAGGCAGAAGGATGCCTGTGCATGTCGGGCAGCATTCCCCGGTGACTCTTCTGCCATCTGAGCAGGTCTGGAGGACGACAAGGAGGATTTCTTCCTGCAGGATCCCAACCGGCTGTGTGATGCCGCTCCTTAGCAGCTCAGGGTGGTCAGCAAAGTGGTGGTGTTGGTCTCTGACAGACGTTGAGAGAAGGGAGGCACTTCAAGAAGCACAAAAATGGAAGGTCTGTCCCACCGAATGCTTTCCTACAGCTGAATTCCAGGTACAGAGCGCCTCAGAGCAAGGAGAACACTAGTTACCTTAGAAGTATTTCTAGAGAATATCTACTGAATTGATTTTGCATCCCTCCATCCTTCACCTTCCTCAGAACGCACCACCACCCCACTAATTCACTGCAGTTTCTCAGCTTGCCTGACAGGTTCTGTTTCTCACTCATCTCTCACACCTCTCTGAGAAGAGACAAGCAGATGCTAAACAGCACTAAATTCACCTTCTGCTTTTCCACCTGGCTCCGCCCTTGCTTGCTCAGGAGAAGGTAATTAGTAGCATACAAATGAGTGAGCTCAGCGTTGTGTTATGGTGAGTATCCTGTAAGAGAAAAGGGCTGCTCCTGGGGCTACAGGGGCACTTGGAGCAGAAGTGCTGCCTGTCTCATCTGCCCCCTGCCCAGGCAGGTGTTGGAGTCACTGTGCTCAAGAGCCATGAGGATGTGGCATTGAGGGATGTGGTCAGTGGCATGGTAGGGGTGGGCTGATGTTTGGGTTTACAAGTCTTTTCCAACCTAGGAAGCTGTGTCTGCTGCTAATTGAGTGCACTTATCTTTTCCCTTCCTTTGTAGGTAACCGGGACAGCCAATTGCCTGGCAGTGTCTGGAAAATACATCTTTGCTGGTCTGTGCATGGGTCTGGCTGCCTTCAGGATGTTTGACTGTAAGCAGGTCAGTGCTTGGGATGCAGTCAAGACAGAGGTTTGTGCCATCAGCTCCGCAGATTTAGGGAATGAGAGCTACTCTGCACAGGCTGTGGATGAAATGGGTGAGCGGGACATGGGTTTCCCCACCTTGATTGGTGGGTAGCTGTGCTCTGGAGATGAAGAGTTGGCAGCTACTTTATGGAACAGTGCTAAATCAGGAGGAGTGTGAGTATGGCTGACAGGTTTCCTAGAAAGCCCTGCAGAGAAAGGTGTTAGATAACAGGTTGTAGGGTGATGGAGTGGCCCTAGGGCCTTGGGATTAGAAAAGGGTGTGGGTTCGGTGTCCTGACTGGAACAGCAAAGGCAGATGTGGAGCTGAGGCTGAAGTGCAATATATTTTAGGAATACATTGGACCAGACAGAAAAAAGCATTACTAGGTGTGACCTCTTGCCTCTGCTTTGTTTCAGCATCTGTAATTGCAGTCCTGTGGTAAATAGGTTTGTTTCTTGATTCGTCTGAAACCTGTCATTTCTGGCAGAGATAGCTTTCAAAATCCATTATCCATTGCTGAGTACAATTGAGTGCTTGCTGGTGTTGACATAAGGAAGCCAATGAAAGTTTATTGCTGGAAGCAGTGGGATATTCTTCCACGTGCCCAGGAAAAAAATATAGCCCTGTTCACACCCCAGCACATTATAACAGCCCTCTCTCGAGAGCACGGCTGCCATCTGTTTGCTTTCCTTCTGCTACTTCTGTATTTCCATTGCAGGGCTTGTTTGGCTCTTCTGCTTTCACAGGGAAAGCTTCCTGCTCATTAAAATCCTAAACGAGTCAGTTACCATCATCATAGTATGGCTTGGGTTGGAAGGGACCTCAAAAGCACCCAGTTTCAACCCCTCTGCTGCAGGCAGAGTTGCCAATCATGAGACACTGTCAAGGGCAGACATATAATGTCATGAAGAGCACTAATTGCCCATGACAGAATTTCCTGAGATTAGCAGAGAGCCTATTCACTAAGCCAGGAGCATGCAGGTAGTTTTGTGATGTGACGTACACACTCTGAGTGCCAAACTCATTTCTGAATGCCAGCATCCCAGAGATATATCTGCAGCAAAAGCAGCTGCTGGAGGTCCCTTACCTTCTGTATAGGACCAGAGGAATGAGCCTGCCTTTAGACTAGTCTCAGGGAAGTGATTTCCACTGCTTTTCAAATATTCCAAGCGTTCTAGGTTCCCAGGAATCCTGTTTCTAACTTTCCACATTCCTCCTCCAGCTTAAAGAATTGTTTCTGCCACTCCTTGTCCTCTCCAAAAGGCCAGGTGTGGATCAGCACTGATCCCAGAAGTTGGCTGACTGGAACTGGTCAGTGCAGTTCCTTGTGCCAGAAGGCTCCGTGAAGCAGCTTTCCTTCCTGTGGTGCTCATGGGACATTGGGAGGCTGAGCTGGAGGCTGTGATGTCAGTCTCAGTCATGTATATGAATCCTTATGTGAGAGGAGAGGTGGGCTGCATGGATCTCACAGAGATTTTGTATTTTAAAAAGTAGCCACATGTTGTTTTAAGGGTGTAAGACAACAGAGGCTGCTTGCTTGAGAGACCTTTCCTCCTTGCTTCCAGTTGCTCAACAAGGTTTCCCAATGCAAGCAGCTCAAAAGTTTGGCTGGAGGTCTGCAGATTGCCTAAGGATTCCTGGCTGAAGGAGACAGGAAGGAGTTCAGGGGCTGCAGCAAGGCTGGCTTTCAGGGAGAGGAGGTCAAGCTGGACATCTGCAGTACAAAATGGTTCCCCACTCTCTGTGCTATTTCTTCTTATACCCTCTTGCCTATGGGTCTTTCCCCAAGCCTTGCTCTTGCAGGCAGTGACATCAAGGTACAGGCTGAACGAGTCTAGCAGCCCAGGGGGATGCGTCTCTGCAGCTGCTCCAGCCACCCAGCCCACATTGCACAAGGCCTTTGTGCTACTTGGACATGCGTACTCTCCCAGGACATGCTTTCCAGCAAGATTCCTTTGGTCCCAGGGCCAACATTCCTGCTTCCCCTCCCTGAAACTGCCAGCTCCTTTCCCAGCAGCGTTGCCCCCATCCAAGGAGGCCCTGTGCAAGGGTATTTCCAGAGTTTCTCCCTTGTGTCACTAGGGGAAGGTGAAGAAGCAGGCAGGGAATCAGACCTGGTACCTCCACTGGAGAGTCTGGTCCTGGTAGGGACAGTGACTTGGGTTCATGTTTTAGATTGCTCTGAGAGGAGCCTGGTGGGTTTGTAGCTGAATCCACCCTGGCACAGAGAGCTTGTTGGAACTGACCACTGCCACTTCTGTTCTTTGGCAGAGAAGCCTGGAGCAGCACAGAGATGGTTCTGCAGAGGTGGTAACTGGCCTCAGTGAATGTGCTGGGCTGTTCTGGGGATTTTTAAATGCTGAGCCTGTGCTAAGCCTTCTCCTGTGTCACTTTTACCCTGTTAGATTTCACCTCTATCCATTTGAGTTTCCACCTCTTCCTTCTCAGACATGGTAGATTATTTAGCTAGGCCTTTTCTGTTTAGCTGAGTCCTTGGTGTGTGTTACTGTGTGGGTGGTGGTGGGGACACAGCAGTGCAGGTTCCCTTAGGATTTTCCATTCCCAGCAAAGCATGCCTATGAACTACAGTCCTAGGCTCTCTGAAGTCAGATCTTTTCTTGCACTCAGCAGTGCTCTGCAACCTTTAGTCCTGCTTCTGCAGCTTTATTTTTTGTTGAGTCTTCATTATTCTGTTGCAGGAGTCTCCCGTGTCTGCAGACAAAGCTGATGTAAAGCTGAGTCTCCCAGTGCTGCTGCAGAAAGTGAAGCCATCCAAACCCATTACAGGTAAGAGGCTGTTTCTGTACTTGGAACACGCAGGTGGCAAAGGAATCACAGCCCTTAAGTCTACAGAAACAGCGAAAAAGTTTCGGTAATGTCCTCCCTCATCCCTCCCTGACCCGTCTTTGTAGTTACCTGTAATCCTATTGTGGGAGTTACGTGTTGCCCAACCATCTCACGTGTCACTTTTGTTAGCACAAAATACTTCAGTGTGTCTGGAATCAGATGTCACATGTCCTTGGCTTTTTTGCCACCAGAGAGAGAGGAGGCTGCTTCCTAGATTCTGGCAACCTGACAGCACCCTTATCTTGTCACTTTGATCCTGCATTCATAAAGAACGTTCTCTTTTACAGAGAGGATGGGGAGGGAGCTAACCTTGTACTGAGATGATGTCAAAATGCCTCACAAAGGCAAGGTGAACTGGGTCCTCAGATGACTTCTCCCATTTTCTTCCTTCAAATACTGGAAAATGGGCTAGTGATATGGAAAGTCCCTAGTGTATGTTCTTAGTGTTGAACTACTTCTACCAGGAAAATGCGCTGTGGTCCTTTCCAGGACAATGCCTCCCTGAAGATGGGATAGTAAATGTGCATCTGGGTTCTTCCCCATCTCCATAGTGCCTATTTCTCCCAGGGCTTTGACTCTTCCCTTTATGTTTCCGATCTAGGAGCAAATTTCCAAAGCCCTTTGGATGTCTTGAAGAAAGTGGATGATGGCAGCATGCTGGGTTTGGGGCACAGTCACCTGATTGAGGACTCCCAGTGGGAGGAGCAGGAGGCAATTTTCCACAGCACTTATCAGGGGTATCTGGAGGTTGAGGGTGAGAACAAGGAATAGGTTCCCAGGTGAGTGGGAGTCCCAGTCAGCATTCTGTTCCATGAAACTTCAGTGTGGGACGTGTGAAGTGCAGATGGAAGCTTCTGACTTGGTTCTACTGCTTTCACCCTAAGGTTTCAGGACAGAGGGTTAGCATCATTCCAGATCCTGTTGCAGTGCTACCTACTTATCAAGACCTTTCTTTTACATGTATTTCTTCATGTCTGAGTAAGGAAGGCTACTTTTCATTTTCTCCTGCCCATCTGGATCCTGTGGATGGGACTAGTCAGGTGATCCAACTGAGCTAAAAGTTGTTGACACGTGAATTATGTCACTGCATGACACTTAGCTCCTGTTAGAAATCAATGACTCTGTGTTGGGTTGACTCTGTAAATTCCATCTTCCAGAACAAAAGCCTGGCTTAAACTGTCAACCCTACGCCAGCATGGAGTCAAACAAACTTTGCTCCTTGGTTTAAAATAAATGAGAGAGCACATAGGCAAAGTTTAAAAAAGGGAGGGTTTGTTGTGTTCTTGTTTGTGGGAGCAGTTCCTATAAATCCTGTCAGGAAAATTATGAGAGCTCTAACAAAAGTTTTCTGATGGGGGTTTTGGTGTCCTGAATTGTTCCTTTCTTCACTGCCTGATCTCCTTCCCACATTTATCGTCCCCTTTTGCGTAACAGATGTTCCAGCTGGCACCAGTGTGCACTGGGATGGGAAGCACAATCTCTGCTTCTATTTACTTAATCCATCATTCAGGGAGAAATTGGGTAAGAACTTCTTGCTTTCCCTTGCAGAGCACTCTGTGGGGAGTGCGAGTGTTCAGTGGCCAGTAGCTGTCACTCAGGCAGTTCTTCACTATTTGGGGAAATGATGAATGAGGAGGAGAGCAAATCTGAAAATAGCCTTTTTAATGCCTCCCCAGGTTACCCAATGTTTCTGACTGCCATTCTAGAGGACTGTCTCATCCGTTGCATCCATTTTCTGCAGAATACTGCAGCTGCCAGCAGTGGGACATCTTGCCCTGGTATAGATTCTGCCTCTCCCATTGTGGAGCTTCTAGTGCTGTGTACAGTGGAGTCTTTGTGTTTGGTGAGAGCATGCGGGGCCAGGAAGTCCAGCATCACCATGCACCTGGCAGACAGGTGAGGCAGCCTCTGGTAGATCTCACTCCGAAGAGACAAGGTGTTACAGCGGCTGAGTCCAGCTGGGAGGCTCAGATTTCTCTGGGTGGAGAATTTTCTACTAGCTTCACCCAGATAGCTGTGCCATGCCACACAACTTGGTTTTGCAGGAGTCGGTCCCAGCCCTGAAATCCAGTGGTTATGCCAGAACTACAGGCATTCCTGCTCTAGGGCTGATGTTCAGCTGGCTGGGTCTCTGCCAGGTACCCAGGGCACTTCTTTCTTGTTCCTTCTGTCCTTGACAGAGTAACTAACTTCTACCTGGAAGGCAGACTAAGCATTTCCTGCCATCTTTCTATCAACTCTGTTGCTCTGGGGACTGTAGTTTCCTGCTTGCATGGCAGACAGGGACTTGCATCTCCATTCCCAGACAGGTTTTGGGGGCTCTTACCCAGAAGGAAGCAGGCTTTGTTTCCATAGGGAAGGGGATTGGCTGGAACCTCACACCAGCCCCTTTGCCACACATTGCCATTGTCATTATTACAACCTGCTGGTACGCAAGACATGTCAAGCAGTGGCATAATCCTGAGTCAGGCAAATGTCTGAGAGGGGGGGGAAGCACAAATTCTCACAGCATGACCTCGTGGGTTGATCTATAAGAATTGCTCAGACTTGACTGGCCGTTATATATTGGTACATATTGGTACATCCCTGCTAACAGTCCTCCACTGTTGTTGTCTCTGACCGACAAATGAGCAGCAGCAGCAGGCAGATGCATTGGCACAGAGCAGAGCCAGTCACAGCACCATCTTCCTTTCTCACTTCAACTCCTACCCACTGAAGGAGGCTTTCCCAGAGGAACCAGATTTGCCTTTCAAGTCCTTAGAGAACCTCTGCCATTGAGAGATGTAACAGTTTCTTAAGTGATTTCTAAGTGCCCAGATAAGGTAAGTGCATTATTGCAAGCTGTCATGTCCATGCAAGTTCTTACCTTGGAGCTTCTGGGCTCTTCTGTGCACTGTGACACAGGCATCTGTCTGCATAAGGTCGATGTTCAACTAACTGCACCCCTGCCAGTGACCCAGAACGTGTGCCCCTTCCTCCCCTCCTTTCTGTCCTCCCTAGGATAACTCACAGCTGTAAGTCTGGGTACCTGGGGCAGGCCTCTCATTCCAGGTAAAGAGAGCATGCTGGTTCTAGGTGAATTTGTGGCAACGTAAATCATAGTGCAAGACTATCAGATAACAATACTCGCTTAACTGCCTGCCTCTTCGTTTGATCCCCACAGCCAGGCAGAGCTGGGATCTCTTTGTACCACGCTGCTCCCCACCGTTCCTAGGTCAATTCGATACTTAAGTAGGTTTCTGTTGTAGGTATGTTGGTTCGAGGGGCACCCTCATGCCGGGTGCAGAGCTCAGCAGGTGCACTGAGTTCACACTGTCACTAGGTGGCAATGTGATATCTCTTATTGAGTCACTTCTTCCTTGAATTCTTAACCTGGAGCCAGATCCACATCAATAACATTCTGTTCATTCTTATCACAAAGCTTTAATTTTCCAATCTGAAGTGGAACAGATGGGCACAGGTGTGACCTTACAGCGCTTACTACCTGGAAGGCTTCCCTAAATTCCTTGTATCCAGAGTGAATCCTGTGGTGTTATCTGGTCAGTTGGGCACAGAAAACTTTCAGTCCATGCCACCAGCTCTGTTCTTTAATCTTAAAAAGCTGGAAAGGAAGCTCTTGTCTGCATTATGCCAGCAGAATTGGGAGGATGGCAGGGGCTGTGCTGACACTCTCCTTCCCTTGTGAGGCAGCAGTGACTGCTAGGATTCTGGGAGCAGTTATCTGAGTGGATGCAGGTATGAGCAGCTGCCATGGACAGGGAGAGTCAGAACATAAAGGGACAGAAGAAGCCGTAGTCAGCCCTGCATCCTGAGGGCCAAGCTCTGCTCTATCACAGCCCTGCAGACAGCACAGATATTTTATTACCAGCAGCTCTGTTCAAATCCATCCTGCTGCTATCCATCTTGGGGCAGTTTGTCATGTGAACTGTCTGCTTGCTTGCCACAGTGCAGCCACTGGGATCTGTACCCTGCCTCTCTTCTTACCTTCCAGCAGCTCTGGAGGACAACACAGCTGATGGAAGAGTCTCCAGGTAGGAAAGAACTATTGCTTAGGTGATAGGTCTAACACCTGCATGCTTCAGCTAAGGATTTGTGCTGGGTGTATGAGTCCTCTCAAGGTCCTGGAACATCAGAGCAATATGGTGTGTTATAATTCCCTTTTAAATAAAGCCTTTTTTCCAAGAAATGGCATTTTACTAGACTCCAGTCTTCTGTCCTTCCTGTTGCTGGGGCTTGTCTCTATGTCTCGTCTACTGTTCTGAGCGAGGTGGGCAGGCAGCAGCATCCTTGTGCTCAGACTTGGTCTTTTCAATCCAGGCAGCAGATCAGCCATGAAGATGGGCATCTCCAGAGCACAGCAGGGCAGTGACACTGTGGAGTGACTCAGGCCTCACCTGGGCCAAACACATAGGTCAGAGACCATGGAAAGGTGAACCATCCCTTTGTATTTTCAGGTCTGTAGTCATGTGGCAGCACCTTGGTATTAGCTGCAGAATACTACTGCTCAGCCGGGGGCTGACAGCAGAACTGCATTTTTGCCACTGGGCATCTTTGTTTCTTGTGGCAGCCAAGGGAACTTGAGGGGATTTAGGAGAGGAGACTGAAAATATGCATTTCAAGCATGTACAAAACATATTTGCCTGGCTCTTGGCACTGCAGAGCTGTGACATTACAGCCACCACCTCAAGAGTGGCTGTGTTAGTGTATGTAACAAAGATTTATATAAATACCATGAGAAAGCTTCAGTCTCTTTACAACTGATCATGGTTCCAGGGTGACTGTCTAATCCACAAAGAATGTACCAAAGCTGCCAGCAACCATTCCTGAATGGCTCAGCATAGCTGAGCTGTATTTTTTCCACATCTCCTGCTGGTGACTCCCCCGAAGGTTCAGCAAAGCATCAATACGTGGGATTCTGCACAGAGCTATGCAGGCACTCCCACACCAAGGTCCCCTTTCGGGTTCTTATAGCAAATTGTCTTATTTTGCACTGAGTTTTGGTGAGAGATCTCAGCTCTTCTGGATGTAAATACAACCAGACTGGGGTGGAAGTAGGAAACAGAAGAAGCATCCCAGTTGTTCTGCAGTTTCCGATACAAGTTATTTGAATGTAAGCCTTCCTGTTTGCTTCTTCAGTAAATGGTTTTGAGAGCCCCAGTAAGGCCCTTTGTGCTGCCATTTTCCGTCTGCCACAGCTTACAGCTCACAGCTCATCTGATTGTTATAGATATCGATACTGGGCTGTGTGAGCACTTGCCATCTGCTTCAGTGCAACGCCAAGCTGGTAAGCTCCAACCACCTCCAATGCCTGTTTAAGCCGAGCCACCTGGTTTAGCAATGAAGTGAACAAGGAGCAGTCCTCCATCCTTTGCTCTGCTCTTGCTGTGGTGGCAGTAACAGCTGAATTATTTTGTTTCTGTGGCAGTTTAAGAAACAATGGAACTTCTGCCATATCTGGGCATGGGGGATTGCTCCGGGCGGGATTTCCCATTCTGCAGACAGCCAGCACAATGAATACGTGGCTGCTTCAACAGCTAATTCTTGCTGTTTGCACAAATGTGAGGGGCTTGGGGACCTGAGCCCTCTAATCACGCCCCATCTGCTGCCTGCCCAGAATCAGGACAGGGCTTTCCCAGCATCTGTGGGAGAGCCAGGCAGGATCTGCTAAGCAGCGAGATGTGCTGTGCATCCACCAGTTTGTGTGCGTTCATCTCAAGATGCGCTTGTTTGTTTGCAGTTGGAAGTTGCTCTAAAACCCTAATCATGTGCTTGGCCAAGATAACCAGGAGCTGGCAGGCTGCACGGAGAAAGGAAAACAACAAGCAGCTGCAGGAGGCTGATGAAGAGCCTTTGTTTTTCCTCATGACTTCAGCGGGGGACCGTTTGTTTCTGCTTCTTTGGAGGGATACAAGAGAATTGGTCCTATCAGGGTGTTGACACGCACGTTGGTGATGGAGCTGTGCGCTGAGCTCGTGGCACGTTCTACAAGAGGATCGGGGCACCTGCTGGCCTCTTCCAACAAGGATGCCTCTGCCAGCTCTTTCGTCATTCCCTTTGCTCCGTGAGCCCCAGGCAACTGTAGATCTGAGCCAATTTGGGCTGTTTCACTGCTGGAAACTATAGAAAAGCTTCCAGAGGTATCGTAAAGATGACCATCAAAAGATGAAACATAGTTTTCCCCGGGCCAAGTGACAAGCTGAGAGGTACTACAGTCAGGCTCTGTGTTTAAGAAAGGATAAACATCACAGCTGATGGATTGTGTGCAGGAGGAAGAGTGCTGGGATCCACAGAGAGGCGCTGGAGCAGCACTGCTCAGCACAGCCTGCCTGCTGCCCAGCTGGGCGGAGATGGTGTCTGGGGGAGAGGAGCTGCTCTTAATCTCTCTAAATGATCTGCTGTTCTCTGCAAGAAGCCAAATGTCAGCTTACTTCTTTGCATGTGCTGTGGAAGCGAAGGAAATTGGGCTGATCTGATAAGACTCTGCCACTCCTGAAGGCCAGCAAACGTTCAGGCTGTTGGGGTGAGCCCTGTTGGTGGGGTTGGAAGGAGTGTGGTCCTGGATACGTGTGTTCCTTGCACCTGTGCTGGCAGTCCTTATATCCCCCAGCACCTTGCTAACATGCAGCTTGAAGCCATCCTGAGGAGGAATGTGCAAAGAGCTCTGTGTCCTGTCTGGGGCGAGCTGTGTCACTGCAGTGCACTGGGATATACAGTGGGGACTGGAGCAGAGCAGGCCCAGCAATGCTTGTTCTGTTCTCTCTGGATGTAGAGGCGCAGACAGGTGTAGGGGCAGATCTAGCTCCTAGATATAGGGGAGCCAGGTACCGCATCCCTGTCGCTTCTGTTTTTTGAGACTAGGCTATAGCTGGAGCTGTGCTGTTGGGCCAAACTACACAGATTAACTCTTTAATCTCCCCTAGTGCTTTGTGCCAGGCATTTCAGTCTAGTTTAACTTTGGTTTTCTGCAAACCCCTTCCAGTTGTCCCAGTTTGTGGTTGCCCGGTGGTTCCTGTACTGCTCTGTCTGGGAACCAGTACAGTATTTCACATGATGTCAGTCTCTCCCGGGGCATGGAGAGCCTGGCTTCACTGCCCTTTATGCTTGATATTGGCTAGGATGGGAAGTCAGCTGTGTTTCTGAGGCCAAAATGAGGATGAAGTCGGCTGAGAGTGTCAGAGAGAGGAGATGTGCATGATTACTGGGTGATGCTGCTTTCTGGCTGTAGCCCTGCAGGTTTCCAGGCACCTGATGGGGTGGGGACAGCCAGAGCTGTCCCCTCTGAGGCCAAGTGCAGGGCTGTGCTGTGCACATCAGGCAGCACAGCAGTAGCAGAGGATTTGTCATCTCCAGAGCCTGGCCTTCCTGTGACACACATTTCTGTGGTGACATGTGCTGGCTCAGCCCCAGGGAAGTCCATGCTCTAAGAGGAGGGGAAGGCCAATGACTCACATCACTGTGCAGCATCTGCAAGGCAAATTGGCCTGGGCTGCAAAGGGTGAGATGCTTCTCCTGCCCCTAGCTCCTCAGTGGGGTTAGAGGCTGAGGGTCAGCCCAGCTGAGCAAACAGCAGTTCCTGTGTGTGCAGGGCCAGGTTGTTCCAGGGCCAAGGGAGAGGGAATAAGTGGGCAATGTGAGGGGGTGTGGGCAGGAAATGGAGCTCTGCGGGGGAGAAAAACAAGTCCCGTGCTGAGCTATGAGGAAAACACATTAATTAGGTGAAGAGGATGAACCTGCCAGTCTGCAATCCTCACCTAACAACCAATTATAGTGTAATATGGCTCTGTCATGCAGAGTAAACACAACATAAAGGATGCTTCTGAATTCCAGTTTGAAACTCAGCGATCACTTGAAAACATCTGGTACCCCAATTTTAGGCTGTCTGTCATCGACTCCATCGCAGCCTGTGGTAAGTTGTTCCAGTTGCTGATCTACCTCTGTTGCCCAAAGCTGCGCCCCATTCTAACCTGAGTAGGTGACATTCCAGCTTCCAAGGGGTAAAACAGGTGTAGGGAAGAAAAGGAGGAAGCCCAGAGTCATTTTGCTTTGCTGTAATCACTTTAATCAGTGGTTTTCAGGAGCAAGTTGTATTTTTCTTCGGAGCACATTACCACTGTCGTAAATCATCGTCCCTCAGGGATCAGAGGGGCTGAGGTTATTTACTTGTGTGAACCAGAGTGCATGGATAGAGACTTACACAGTTCCTTTACAAAATGAATTGAATCTAAAGCTTTCCTCTGTAAATTCTCCACCTCTTAAGGGAAAAGCTGAAATCCAGATCTGGACTTCACGTTGCTTCCCTCTCTGACCACACTGAACCTTCCAGATCTGGTAAGAAGACATGGAGCCCACTTAGGCCACCTGCTTTGCATGTGGATTTCCATTTAAGTTGGCCTCAACAACTCTTTCTCTTACCACATCCTGCAGTTAGGAGGTATTAGCAAGGCACTGGGCTAACAGAACAGACACACAATCAAATATAACGAATTGGTGAAAAAATCAGCCAAGCCTTCAGCTGCTGCAGCTCCAAAGAGACGTTCCCTCCCCCACAAGGTAGATCAGGCTCTGTTATGAATTCCTAAAGCCTCTTTAGAGAATTTAAATGCACTGTCCAAGTGGAAGCTGCGGACTCACGTAGCATTCTGGCAGTAATATTTTCCCAAGGATGAACTGATCCTGAACAGAGCGGCCACTGAGGTGCATTTCGTATGGGAGGGATTTCAAGTCAGCAGGAGCTTATGGTTACATAAGGAAGGTGAGTATAATCTGTTAGAAAGTTGTAAGCGTTTCCCCAGGAAGTCTGAAAAAACCTTGTGAAGATGTTTTCAACTTTTGAGTACAAATCCAGTGCTTTTCGCTTGCCTTCATTATCCAATTAAAGGTGCAGGGTGAGGAACAAGGACCTGAAGGAAGCACTCATTTCAGTCATCCTCTCGGTTTCAGTGCCCCTTCATCGCAGTCAGGCTGATTATTTGTGCTAATGTCCTCATCTCTGGTGAACAATATTGCTGCTGTGTTTAATACGAGAGAGGGTTATTACAGTATTATGCAGAACGTGCCGTCACCATTATAGGTCGCTCTGCATCTCAAAGCTAGTTTTAATTAAATCTGCCAATAACTTTGGAGGTCTTTGCCTTCTGGAGTGGAAGTAGAGGAACAAAGTGCTCAGGTGGTAGCATCTAATGGCACAACTTGTGATCAGAAGGGAGGAGCTGGCCTTGCTGGCAGCCCAGCCCTGCAGCCAGAGCCCAGCCAGGCTCCCAGGCACGCGGTGCATTAGGGCGGTGAGGTGCTGGAGGGGTGGTGGGTGCTCCATCCATGGGGACACCCAAGGTCAGACTGGACGTGGCTCTGAGCACCTGATCAGCTGTAGGTGTCCCTGTTCAGTGTAGGGGTGTTGGACCAGATGATCTTTAAGAGCCCCTTCCAACTCAACTGATTCTGTGATTCTATGAATATCACCTGGCAAATGTATGTGTCAAATATCCTGCGCTGATGTCAGCCAATGGGCCATTTCCCCACCTCAGGTGGTGACGGGTTTCTTCTATTCACCATCATCACCCATGCACTTGGGGCTGTAATTGCTACCTGCAGGAGCAAAGCACCTCAGATTTACCCTCACAGGAGATTTAGGCTCAGGTTTGCATCATGCCCTGGAACACCACCAAGCCATCCATCCCTTGGCTGGAATGATAAGGCTAGAGGCCTTTATAAGCAGCCCTGTATATTTTGGCTTTATTTTGGTACCTAACCATGTCATACCGAATCAGAATTAGCACCATAATACATGAATAAACTCAGCTTATTTGTTTGAGAAAATACAGGCAGGTGATGATGGGATGTTTGTGTGATATTCCTTCTTAACGGTGCCTTGAAACCGTTTTTTCTCAGTCTGGATCTCCAGTCTTGTTTTCCTTAATAGCCACTGCTTTCATTCTGTTCTCCTTCCTCGGCCTTAAAAGTTATTTACAAGGCACTTCTGAGAGGGGTGATTTTGGCTGCTCTGATTCTTGGTTTGTTTTTGTCTCATCACATTGCCTGCTGACCTGCAAGCAGCGGCCAAATCAGCCTGAAATTAAAAAGGTGGTGGAATATGCCCCAGTCTCTCCTCAATCAATACCAGCCTAAATTACTGCAAACCTGGAGCCATGGTGCACGTAATACATCATTTTGTAACCCCATAAATTGCTTTTAGCCAGTCTCTTCTGATTCCTTTTTAATGGCCTTTCAGCTAAGATCAAGTGTAGCATCAGTTTCGCATCATCTGTGTGCCCTGCCTGGGGACCGTTGTGTTGGCACTGGGATGATCTCAGCCAAATTGCTGTAATTCCTCTGTGCTGGTCATTTCTGAGCTGCCTTTCTGCAGTGAATGGCATTCACAGAGGCTGTAGTTGCCTGCCACAGACCTTCACATCCTGCACAGGGCTGGGTTCTCGCTCATCTCTTTCTTGTTTTAATAAAGTAAGCAAGAGAAGTTGTTGGATTTGGGATTTAACCACTGGGTTACATGGCTCCAAGGCACTTCCTGTGGCTTTTTTTTTGGCCAAATGGTGCAGTTCCCCAGTGGGAAGCAACCTACTCTGCAGTCACGGTCCCACAGATCTCTGCCCCACAGATCTTTCTGTGCATGTCTGGCTGGGAAGAGAAGTCAGCTGGAGGCTGGCTACACCATCTGCTCCAAACATGAGTTAAAAACCATCATACAAAAATGTTTTCCTCTAATTTAAGTGACATTTATCTTGGGCTTGACCTGAGAGACAGATGCAAGGGAACAGGTAAACGTTTGGCCATGAGTTTTTGGAAGCCCAGGAAGAGCTCATCTCCATCCCCATCTCTTCATCTTGTGCCACCCACTTCCCCTCTTTCACCTTCCCTGAACTACAGCATCCTGAAACGATAACATGAGTGGTACTGTAGATGTTTCAGGTGCTCAGAGATGGTCAGAGATCAAATTTTCCCACCAGAAGTATCAAATACCCCCTCCTTCCACCTTCATAGGAAAAAACATGCAAGGTGACATGCAGAGGCTGCTGCCTCCCCTCAATGGGCTTCGAGTGGATCGGCACACAACTCCTTGTGGTGCTCAAGTGGTGCTATCCTGGCTGCTCCCAGGAGAAGTACCACTTCTCCCTGTTATTCCCCATCAGGAGCCTCATAACTCCTCAGATCTGTAAGGAGAGAAGGCACACATCCACCTGCAGAACCTGTAGGTAGGCAGCCCCCAGTGCCTTTCTGCACCTCTATGGAAGATCGCAGTATTTAAAACCTTCTGTTAATAATAATAATAATAAAAATACCCTCTTAATTAATAGAGCCTGTAATAGCCACTCTGGCATAACAGAACAAAACGTGACAAGAGGAATTACTTCTGCAGAAACACAATAATGAACGTGGTGTGCAGATCACAATGCTGATAGGCGTAATGTACTGCATCTGGTTTCAATTTGCATTTCTGACCTTTTGTTGGAAATGAATTTTAATAGGCAATTGACTTAAATAATTGGTATGTGTTCAAATCAATACCGGAACGTGATGGCTAAGTGGTTAAAATAATTGAGGTGTGTGAAAGGGTTGTGAAAAGATTTTTAGATTCAGATCAGAATGAGAGCTTCATAGTGATCTGAGCTCAGCTCCATGGCTGCGTTATCCGTATCTATAGACACACCTTTTTTAAAGTGGAATATATGTCCTTTGCTGGCCCTTATGTCTTTATTTTTTTTTATCACATAGAAATATTTGTTGCTTTGTACAAGGAAAAAAGATAAAAAAGAAATGAAAAGGCCACCGTTGGCTTTTTCCATTTGGACAGCCACCTCTCTGGGCTGGCCTCCCTTCTCTCTCCCATGAAGCAACACTGATTGGCTGTGAAAGTCACACTTTCTCCCTGGGAAACGCATACAGGAGGTGAAATCCATCAAGGGATGAAATCCATCGTTGTTTTGCAGGGCACAAAGCCGTGTGGATGAAAACACACTTGAAACCCCCACGGATCTCAGTGACAGCTTTTCTGTAGCAAAGAAATTGAGGTTTTGAGCCTTTTTGTTTTTCTGCTACAGGAGAAGAAAAGTGTATGTAAAAATGGGTGTCTTGTAAAACCACCCAACTTGTTTTGTCAAAAACTCAAGTTTTCTTTAGAGAAAATGGTTTGGTGGGACCCAGATCTCCTCCTATTGCCTGAGAACAACTGGCTAACACAAGGCCCAGCATCGTTACTTCAACACATCATTATTTTCTAGCTCTAGGAGCCTAGAATAAAGATCTTCAACTCATTGGATATTTCAGCATCTTCTTGCACGTATCAGTTTTACCATACCATCCTTCCTATCAAGCAGACCCAGCCTGCAAGGCATAGAGATCAAGGCCTCCTAACAAGAGGCTTGGGGGGAACAGGGGGACTAGAGCCTCCAGGTGAAGAAAATGAGCTCTTTTGGTGCATTGAATCCACCTGAAAATCATTAAGGGCAATGAGTTTATAAAGGCTCAGGTGGGTGGTGGTGGTAGGTTAGGTTTTTGGGTTGGTGCCTGCAGGATGTGGACTTTCTGTGGAGGAGGAACTAGCTGTGGGAAGAGGAGCTGTTCAGGGGCCTGGCTGGAGTTTGATGTGGTGAGTGCTCTGGTTTTGTTGTGCTTGAAGCAGTAGCTTTGCTTTGGGGCTCAGCAGGATTGCTCCACCTGGTGCTGGAGAGATCCCCCATTGGCCTGAATTTGCTTCAATCCTGCAGGAGGCACTTAGAGGTGCAAGATGTACTGTTAACTCAGTAAGAAGCAATGTGGTCTGTGCTATGGCACAATTTCTCTTCTGATGGATGTTTGTCCTGGGTACCAGGGTGTCCCTTGGTGCCCTAGGCTCTGCTGTGTGTGGTGCTGGTGTGTGCAAGAGTAGCATGGAGGCAACCTGTGGTCCCCCTGTGTGTTTGCTTGGAGGAGTACAGCCTGCCTGGCCAGGAAGCATCTTACAGTGCCTCACTCCCTGCAGACCAGCCTTGTTCAATGATGGTTTTGCTGTGTGGTCTTAAGCTAAATTTAGGATCTGCTTAGGAAGAGTTGCCCCTATTTTTAACTCAGCTCATCAGTCTGCTTTACTGTGCAGCTGTCATGGAGGGTGGGGCTGAGGAACTGGGATGGACCAGGAGGGTGTTCTGGTGGCTATGCCCAATTCACTCCTGGAGTGGGCCTCTGAGCTCCCTGGAAGAGTCAAAGTGGTAACAAAAGATAACCTCTCTGCAGGGTTGGGAAGCAGTAGTGGCTGTGTCTCTGCCATGCCTGGCACCAGCATCTTGGCTCAGGTCAAGCTGAACCAGACTCAGCCCTACCTGGCAGTGCAGTTGATGCTGTGGTGGTCCACCCTGAGAGGAATACCACCCCAAGGCAGGTGGCTTTGCAGCAAGCTGAGGCTGAGTGGCGTCTGGCTCCAAACAAGATTTCCCTCCTTTCCTTTGCTCCTGGTCTCAGAGCTGAACTCCTGTAAGGAGATTGAGCAATGGCAGTGACATCCTTGCCTGTATTTTAGCAAATGCTTCATGCTCTTAAGGCTTTTTTTACTTATTATACCAGCCAGTCAGAAGTGGAAGGACTGTAAGGAAAAATCTGTTTTCCACAGTTTTAGTTGTAAATTCTATAGGATGGAAAACAATTTTAGTTGTATTTGCTGTCAGAACGGAGTGCTGCCAGCTCAAATATGTCTCAGTTCTTCTGTAAATAAGGCTCACAGGTATGGCTGATACAACCATCTCTCACTGTGCTGAGTGGCTGCTCTGCTCCGTGACTGCAGTTTGGTCCCAGTGCTGAGTTACTCCTTTAGTGTATAGGGGGAGTAGCCACAACTTGTTTTCCCAGGGCATTGCTTCTCTAGAAAGACAAAGAACAACAAGTCCCTCAGTCAAAACACGTTAATTAGATGTGAATATCAAAGGTCTTGTGGCACACTTCTGGGATGTCAAAGATGAGTATGGCATTGGGCAGTACATGGATCCGACACTGATAGAAAAGCATAAGGAGAACAAATTTACCCTTTTCTCTTTGAGTACATGGACATTCCCAGCAGTGTATCTGTCATAGGACTGTTTAGATGATCCATCTTCCGGAGCCTGAAATTTGATAGGATTTGAGAGTGATAGAGTGGGAAATGGAAAATGCTTTGGCTCTGGGCATAGAAATCTCTTCCTGGAGATTGATGGCACAGGGAAGCCAATTCCTTTGGACCTCAAGTTACAGCCATTGCACTTCTCCAGAGAACGTTGGTGCTGTGGGAACTGGCCTTCTGGGAGCTGCAGCTTTTGGGTTTCCTGCACTTGTCTTGGTTGAAGTGCTGCTTGGAAGTTGTTGTTATAGAATGCTTTCTGCAGCTGTATGTTGTGTACTCTAGCAGTTTCCCAGCGCTGAGGCAATGTCGGGAGGAACAGTGCCTTCTGGAGATATTTCATCCCAATGTCTTCTGGAAAGTTCATTGCTGCCTTGACAAAATTCAGTTTTTATTAAAAATGATTAATGCCCAGAAATTTAATCAATGCGTATTCACACGGAGGCGGCTTTACTATAATAGTTTGATTTTTAAGCAGCTTGTGTCCTGATGCGTGAGGTGTGCTATGCTGTCTGACAGCAGTGACATTTATATTTGTAATTACTAAATGGCGACAGCCCGCTGGAAAGCCTGCCCCACTGGAGGGAGCAGAATGGATGTAAATGCACGGCACTGAGAAGCACAAAACTCACAATATATCAGTGGATCCTGAGATTAAAAGGCAGGGGATGACATTCTCCTTCCAGTGAAAGCACGTGCGTGTTCCGAGATCAGTTTCTGAGTTCTATTTATTTCTTTTGTGTTTATGAAATAGTCTCTTCCTGCTTATTGCCTGACCCCGTTGCTTCTATTTCACAACGTGGGAACATCTTGAAAACAAAAAATGTGGCACGCAGGAATATGAGCCTCTTAGGGTTTGATTATAGAATGCTGAAAAATTGGGTGAGTCAAGCTGGGATAGAGATCCCAAATTTGATATAAATCTTGATAAATTGGTCGGGGAGAATATTTGGAGCTGCTGTTTTTAAAGTGCTGAGATGTAGGATAAAGTTATCAGCTGGTGGAAGCTATTTTGGAAGTGGCTTTAGACTATTAATGCTGTGCAGATAAAATCCTTTCCCTGCAGGAAGAAGCTCAGTATTTATCCAGGTGCCTGAAAAACTGGGGCAGTCGGGAATGCAGATATCCCCTGGCCTTTGGTAATTAATAGGATTATCTCCTAGTTAGGAAAGAGTTGTGGGATGCGATTTGCTACTGAGATTGGGCAGACACAGAAAGCACGCAGAGCTTTAGATGAAATTTGTAATTTACTTAGCTTATGTCATTGCCCTCAGATGTCTTCTAATGCTGGGCTTGGTTTGTCCTTGAGTCCAGCCTCCTTTGCTCATCTGTGAGGTATCCTAGAGTACTTCCCATTGCCAAACTGGATATCTGTACTGTCTACAGAGCAACCAATGGGAGAGAGACCTCACTGGATGTGCACAACAACTAGAAAACCCATTCAGGACTGGTCCTATAGAAGATTCAAGTTCTTTCTAGTTGACTCTATGACCCCTTTGAGGTGGTGCCCAGCCATGGGGTTGAGCACCTAGCTTTGGTGCATGACAGATCTGGCTCTGCCTAGCGGCAGCATTGCACACCCACCTTCACACTGTGCAAGTTGCTGCTCACAGTGTTTGGGCTTTTTGCTCAGCCCCAGTTGCTGAACAGTTCTCACTGAGAGCCCTCTGCCACGAGCTGTAAATAGCAACCTTGTGACTTCCTCTGGTGGGTGCTGCACCTGGGTATGTCTGATAGTCATAATAAACATCTTCTCTTCTTATGTATTGGATTTATCCTTTGCAGACAGTAATTTACCCTGATTGCAGCTCATCTTGTCTTGCCTGCCACAGCATTCCTTATGCTTTCTAATTTTCTCAAGTGCATTGACAGTCCGACGCGTGAAGAGCACAGTACTGAATCCCTGCAGAGAGGTGGGGATGGGATAACCACCGCCAATGGTTTTGTTCTCTAATGTTTCATTATGATAATCCAACGATGGTGGAGCTAGCAAAAGGTTTATGATAGCCAGCTTAGTTAAAATCAGAACACTGTCATAAATAAGTGACCAATTTGTCATCCTGCCCAGGGTCCTTCAGTCACAACTAAGTGTTTTTTTTCTTGCTGTATACTGAAGCCTTCCTCCCTGAATGGTTTGCTAGGTTTTTAATCACATCTTGCTTTCAGGAATGATCTATAATCTCCACCAGTATTTATGTAAAAAAGAGTTCATAATTCAGCATGGAGAAATGAAATATTTAGGTAAGATTAATCCTGAAGACATCACTGCTTCAGATGTGCAATCATTCATCCAATGTCATGGGCGTATTTGTTTGGCTACTAACTTTTTCTTTGAAAAAATCCAGTTCCAGCACAGCTTAAAATATGAAGGAAGGCTTGGATAGAAAGAGAACACAGTATGGGAATGGAAGCTGCAGGCCTTTAATACAAAGGTAAACTGCTGTAATCTGGCACAGTGACAAATGCAATTAAAATTGCCATGTTCTGAAAGCAGTCCCTGACCATATGTGCCCACTTAGTGCAGTTTACAGGTTCTGTCCACGGTGTCCCTTGCAGGCAGTGGTGTGCTGTGGTCACACCGCCTGACTGGAGGAGAAGCTCTGGTGGCTCATCCTGTCATAGAGTCGTTTGAGTTGGAAGGGACCCTTCAAGGCCATCTGGTCCAACTCCCCCTTACTGAACAGGGACACCTACAGCTGATCAGGTGCTCAGAGCCCCATCCAGCCTGACCTACAGTGTCTGCAGGGATGGGGCACCCACTACCTCTCTGGGCAACCTGTGTAAATTCCTACCATCTTGATTGCTTTTCAGAAGCTGCAGTGGGTAAAGCTTATCTTGGCTTACCATTAAGGAAAACAGCATGGCTTCCTGCCTGTGGTCCCCCATGCATGAAATCCTCTGACCTCCACTACAGCTGCTTCTGTGTGAGCTGAGGAAAACACACCCACAGCCACCCATTTTTAAGGTGACCTGTGCTCTTATTCTTCTAGGTTGGCTACCACGGAGCCCTCCTGCTGGGTGGCTGCTCTCTCCAGCAAAGCATTGCTGTGTGCTGCTGTGTGCCACAGTGCGTTGCAGCTGGCTTCATTAAATGAAATTGAGTTTCAGATGTCCTGAGGCTGAGAGAGATTTTGCTTACCTGTCTACAGTATTTCCAGACCTAAAGCCTGATTGCTGTTGTGGCAACCTTGAACTTTTGCCGTTTCTCATCTTGCAGCTAAAATATTCAGCCTGGCAGGAGGCTGGTGAGGCACTGAGCTGCTTATGAATGCATAGCTTATATCAATAAGGAAAATGAAATAATTCCTCAAAACCATTCCACAAGTCAGTTCAGCCACTGTGTAGTCAGCTGTTGGCTTTCCATAGTTGATTTTTTTTCTAAAACATTGTGCAATTGATCCCCTGCTCTGTTTGGGGGTAATTAATGACACATGGTGAGAATAAAATCCCAACCCACCCAGGTCTTGTGCAGTTGGAGCCCACAGGTCTTCCAGCAGGTGCTGGATCCCCACCTAGTGCCCAGCCCTGCCATTTTCCAGGCACTTTGGATTGGGATGAGGAATCTGGGTATGTCCTGAAGATGCAGTTCCTCAGAGCATGGAAGCAAATAAGCTCTTGAGTGTTGTGCTTGTCTGGTTTTTTTTTTCCATTAGAAAAGAGAATCCTGATGCCATCCCACAGGGGAAGGGGCCACAAGCAGTCACTGTATTTGCAGCAGGTGCTGCTCTGCAGTGAGCCTGACCTCTGCTCCATGCCAAAACCTTCTTGTGATGCAGGATTGTACTGGAGTGGAGACAAATTAAAGGCCTGAGGGTTTTATTGGACGAAGTATGAATGATAAAATTGTGCTGACATTCCTGCAGTTGTATAATTGAACATAAGTTACAATTAGTTTGATTCTGCCCCTAAATTATTAATTTTCCAATATTAGACTTCTCTCTCCTTCCTTTTCAGAAAAATTGTATCTGCTTACTGGAAACATCCAGTGAGGAGAACCTCTAGAAAGGCTGATATAGAAAATGAACCATTTTCCTACCATAGGGAAGCTCTTCATGAAGCCTTCATCCAAGGCTTAATCACATAACTGACCAATGAGTTCACTCCGGAAATCAAAAGCAAAATTCCTCTTCTGCCTGTAGGATTTTTGTCTTTGCCAGTGGAGACCAAGATCTGTTCAGGTCTTGGGACTTGGTGCATAAACAGACAGGGTCTGATGTTGGTAATCTCCCTGATCTGGTCATAGGCTGCAATTGAACCCCCCAGTCTTTAATTTTCAAACCAAAATGAGTTATTTCAATCCTCTTTTTCAGAGATTAGCTAAACATCCATGATATTTTTTTTGGCACCTTTTCTGGTCTGAGTTGAGTCTGTGTTGAATTGGGATGCCTGGTCCTGCCCTGGTTTTTTGTATTCTACTGCTGCTGAGCAATGACACTAATCTCCAGCTTCTCTTGAGCAGAGCTTCTGAAATAATTACAGAAACTCATTAGCCTCTCTTGTGGCCCAGTTGTATCATTGGTTTGTTCTACCAACACATACACAAAGGTGGTTGTCTTCCTGGGGGCTGCGTGTTACACTCATCAAATACAATTCACAGGAAAAATTACTTTCTAACTCTTATTGTCTGTGATGCAGTAGCTTTCCTGCAGTGGATGTATGGTGATTTCAAGATCTCTGCCTGTGCATGGGAATTTAAAGCCAGCGGCCTCACATCTCTGAGAGAGTGAAGGATATCAGGCAACTTTGTCGGTATTGCCCAGCAGTTCTGTTGTATCAACAGCGAGTCAAAGCAGCTGTAGAAGGGTTGATCCTGTCTGCTCTGTGAAATAAGAGTTATTTGTCTCTTGTGGTTGTGGCACAGTTGCAATTGTAGGCATCTGCACAGAGCTGCTTGGTTTTGCAACTCATTTTGCCCCTGTGCAGTTCGAGCGGTCAGAGTTTAAAGCTGTTGAATCACTATTTGTTCTCCAATGAATTCAAATGAAAAGCAAATATGCTGCACAGTTGCAGCTGGTTAACAGTATTACCCAGTGATTTCTAATCGTCAGATTCCTTGAGCGCTCAAAACTGGCCTCTTGCAGAAAGCCACAGTTGAGTTTTTCCTGCACTGGGTGAAATAATGCATGAGGCACCATCTCTGACCATCAGGTCAATTCCTGTGAAAGAAAATCTGATCAAACCCTTAATTTATCTTCAAGCGAAGATAGCAACAGCACATTGAGAAGACTCTTACAAAAACCACTTCAACCTTAATAAATCCCAGAGAAAAAGACAGCTCTTAATTTTCTAGTTGGTTACATAGAATTTGTTAAAGCTGTACTTGGTGAGAGTTGGCTCCTCCCAGCCAGCATGCAGTCAGTCACATCAGGCCTTAACAAAGGGCCTCTGTGAAGCAACAGATGAGCACTGAGATGTGAATGGCAGTGTGTGGTAGGTGGCTTAAAATTATTTACCAGAGGAATTATTAGTGCCTGTAGGAGTTATACAGCTGTTTTAGAGCATTCAGTGCTCTCCAGAAAGAATGACTTGCAACCAGTAACAGGAAATACTAATTGGTTCAGCCAAGATGAGTGTGTTTTGAATGTGCAATCGCTCTAACTTTCCAGATTTATTTGGAGTCTTAAAGTTTAGCATGTATTTTTTTCCCCCTATCAGCATTTATGAATGGAGTAGATCTTACCAGTTTTTTCCTACCTTGATGATTCTTTCTTGTCAACCTGAAATGCAGTGGGGCCATGTAAATTGCCTGATCCTCTTTGGCAGGTCTTCACATGAACAATGCCTAAGCCTGCTCACAGCTTCCCGAAAGTCATCCCATGTGAGATGGAACTGCCCAGGGAACAAAGCAAGGCATCAGGGTGTTGGACTTGATGATCTCCAGAAGTCCCTTCCAACCCCTGTGATCCTACTTCCATTGGCTCTCACTTAACGAATGAAGTCTCCTGTCATACTTCAGTGGCTGATCCCATTCCTTAATAGAGCCTTTACCTTACCAGGACTGTAAACATGCAAGTTCCTTGTGATTTTTTTTTTTGTAGTGGATGTTTTGCTGTAAGTCTACCTTCTGCTGCTCTCAACTGAGTTGAGACCCATACTACAGGGAATATCACCATTTGAGCATGTGCCCTCCTCGCTGAAGGAGAGTGATGTGTTTTGTGCATGGTTATAATACATCCACCTGCCAGCTCAGTTCTTGATTCCAGTGCCATGTAGGACTCTAGTATTTGCAAAGCAATCCTTCCAATATTTGTTAAAGCTATCTATAATATTGGGCAGGGCTTCCTTTTGTGTTGAAACAGAATTACTGAATGTATGCACAGAGATGTTTCCAATAGGATTATTTTATAAAGCAGAAAACAAACTGAAGAGCAGCCCAGCTTGACAAACAAGTTGGATTTTTCTTTAATTCCTACTGCACACAGAAATTAAGGCTATTCTTAAAAGAATTTTCCCTTGCAGGGGCCAATTCTGAGCACTTGCATGCTACTGAGTGGTTGGCAGCTGCTGCCTGCAGCAACTGGAGTGAGGTGGGGGTTGGCTTCTTCTCCTGGGTAACTACTGATAGGTAGTTTGGGAATGGCCTCAAGTTGTGTGGGGGGATTCAGGTTGGTTGTTAGAAAAGAAAGTATTCTCTGAAAGGTTGGTAATGAATTGAAACAGGCTGCCCAGGGAGGTGGTGGAGCCAGTGTCCTTGGAGGTGTTCAAGAACTTGTGAGGATGTGGCCCTGAGGAACGTGGGTGATGGGCATGGTCAGGATGAGTTGACAGTGATCTTAGCAATCTTTTTCCAGTTTTCCAATCTTAATGATTCTATGGATGGAACTTTTAAAATAATGACTCTTAGGGCTTAATTCATGATTTCAAAACTCTTGGGAGTATAGGTCTGATGACTCCAGGAGCTGATAACAGTCAACAGTTTGACTGAGCTCAAATGAGAAATGTCGGACACCAGCTGTGCTTGGTAATGATGGCAGATCAGTAACAAATTCTGGGCAGTCTCCTGTCTGAATGCACCTGGGGTATCTTCACTTGGCAGATGTGAGCCTGGACAGTTTAACTGGATATCCTGACTTGGTGTGGATAGGCTGAAGACCTTCTCATCTCCAGTGAATGCTTGTCCTTCAGGAAGGCAGGTCCCAGTGGTGGTGTCCTGGCCCTTTGTAGTGCCTCGCACTTCAACGTAGTAGAAACACATGGTCTTGGCTTGTGTTTTTGAACCTCTGTGTTAGAGCCATCACTTGGGGGTTAAGCTGTCTGTTGAAAATCAAAGGGCTCTGTTGGAATTGCATGTAAGTAAAATCTCTGGGCCTAAATGATTAATGATTAGGGGCTGCAGCTGCAAATCCATGAGTTCTGCTCTGAAAGGAGGAGTAAAGCAATATATCCTGGCTGTCAGGACAGTGGTAATTCAGACAGGCTGTATCGCTGGGCTGGAAAGCTGTTCCTTTCCAGCGAACAGCCGTATGAATCCCTACTCCTTCCCCATATGAATGGAGAGGGGGGGAGCGGAAGCCAACCACCCTGTTTAGCAGGCAAGTCAGCTTTCCTGCAGCCTGATAAATGCTCCAGGCTTGATAGTCTAGCTTCCTCCACAGCAATGCTAGTAGTCATTTGCCAGCTGTTTGCTCTGACCTGCAGTCATCAGTGTCTATCAATGCACTTTTTCAGAGGTGACAACATGAGATCCAGCAGCCATCAAGTAATCTGCAGCATTGCCCAAGATCTATTAGACAAACTGAGTGAAGCAGGAGCCAGAGCTGGAAGCTGCCTTATGCTCCCAATCTTAACTGCAAGAGATATTTTAAAAATGAGGCTTAAGTTGGATAAAACAACGTGTATAAGGTAGGCTGCTTGGAAACAAGTTATAGGGAAGTATCTGCTTAGACTAATGTTGCTTGGGTTGAAATGGAAATATAGGAGGGAAGCAGCTGTAAGCAAGCTTTACGTGCCTTGCACATGGGAGCAGGACAGTTCTGCAGTTGGTTTATGCAATCCAGACAAAGCTTCTGGCCAGGAAAAGTACCATCCAGGGGAAGGATTCTAAACTGTGCTGAATGCATAGAATTTTTCTGCACATGCCATAAATATTCTGCGGCAAATAGCAATGGCTATAAAACAAACGTGTATGATTTTGTTATCAGCAAAACACTTGTGCTGTCATTTGAATTCTCCTCAATCAGAAACTTTGCCAGAGCAGCAGTTTTTTTTTATTGTTGCAGCCGACAAAGTTTCTTGGAAACAAAATCGCACTTCAGAATTAATAAATGCTGATCTGAAAGTTCCCGTTCAGGGATGATTTGCTGGGCAGGAATTCAAATGTTCTGGTTTGCCTGCAGCAGTTTGTTCTCTTCTGAAGCACCAACTGCATCTTCTGTGCCACGGAGCAGGAGCTGCCACCAGGGCAGGGTAAGAAGTGCCCATCTCAAAGCTGTCTGTGCTGTCTCCATCAACACAGTGTTTAGGAGCTGGATGACTCCGAGGCAACAGTCTTGAACTTAAGGCTGAAATAGCAGTTTTCTGACAGCTGGACCGGATGAGCTCAATGGTCTTTTCCAGTCCTCATGATCCTATGGCAGAAAGCAGTGTCTCCCCTTTCTGTAGGGCAAAGGAGCCTCCAACAAGGACCACAGCTGCTCTTGAAAGTTTTTGGTGACTAAAAATAAGTAAAACGAGAATATTCAAAAGCTGTTGTCCTAGAGGAAGGAAGTAGTGGTGGTTTTCTTTTTTTTTGAGGTCATTGGTTTTCCTGTGTTAGAGTCTAAGACCCTAATGAACTCAAATTCAATTGCCTCTGTGTTTAAGCCAGCTTGAAGTCTCCACCTGTAACTACATGCCCTGAAGCACACTTCTCAGTTTTCTTCAGTTCTTTGCTCTGTGCTTCCAACTGTCCACCAGCACAGTTTCACTTGGTGCCTGCTGTCTTGGATTGTCTGCCTCTCTTCTGTCCCCTCCCTTTTGTCCCTATTAGAGGTTTCCTACAACAATGCCAAACCTGTCTGTCTGCCTCAGAGTGGTCCTTTAACCCTTTCTGCTCCCCCTCTCCTAGCTCTCCTTAATAGCTCACCAGATGGTCTTGCAGCAGGTATTCCTTCCAGGCAGTGTGGATGGACCAGCTGAGAATCTTGTGGTCAATTCATGTAGCTATCTCTGAACACCCACATCCATTTCATGTTTTCCCATGTCTGGAAGTAGGGTAGGGTGATGATGTGGTTGGCAGCCCTGCCCACAGCAGGGGGTTGGAACTAGATGATCTTTAAGGTCCCTTCCAATCTAAGCCATTCTATAACAAGCACCTGGACTAACCTAAAGGTGCCTTGAAAGGAGTTAACTGCATCATGAAGAGACTGCAGTGAGGAGGGATAAGAGCTGCTCAGCAAGGCACCTGGGCTTTAACAGCGTCGTGTCTTCTGAGATACCAGAGCTTTTTCAACAGCCACAGACTATTGCTTTGGCTTAAACATGGGTAGTAACTCATCTTCCTGAGTATCAGTTGGAGTATCACTGCAGAAGCACTCAATGGTTCTTAATATTTGCCATCCAATCGTGTCAAACAACCCTCAGTAGCATGTAGAATGAATCCTGGCTAAATTGCCATGTTTATTGGGGTGGTACAGCAACAGCCACTGAATTGAACAACCACTGCTGCTCAATGCTTGGCTGATGGATGAGCTGTCAGTTTTCTTGAGAGCAGGAGCAGATTTTTTTTCTTTAGGTTATCCTCATTTTTCTCCTTTCCATTGTATATAGGCCTGTAGCCTATAGTAATAGATTAAGGAATAGCTCTCCTTGGTGATATGCAGTAGAACCTCTGGAGAGCACAGTGTGTGAAAATGGTAAGCTGATGTCTGTTTTGCAAAGTAATCTGTGCCTAGTGCTTTGGGAGAACTCTTGGCACTGGTTGTTTGTGTTAATTGGGCATCACTGCTGGAGCCCTAGAAATTCCTCAAAGATGCAATTCAGCCTCACAGCTCTCCTCTGTTCCTGTCTCATCTCCCTGACTTAAACAACAGAAGCCTGCGATGGTGCAGTGTTTAACGTGGGATGTTTTCCCAAGCTGCAAAGCCTTTAGTGGTGCTTGTCAAGTCATTGGCACTGAAAAAGGACCTGTCTTCAGGGGATGAAGCAGGAATATTCCCTATCTTCACCCAGCAAACCCACTGCTGAAACATAGGCAAATCAGAGATGTGTGGATTTAGAGGACTTTCTAAGGCTTCTGCTGCTGCTTGGGGCCACTTGTCCTGCTTTTGCACTCTTCCTTCCTTTAGGCAAGAGGGAAGAACAGGTAAGTGACTATTCATCTGAATCTTGTTAGCTCTTCTCTACCTTTTGCTGGGTCTCTTCGGCAGCCCTTTCCGGGGCAATATTGCTATATCTGAAGACCCAATATACTTGGGTACAGGAAGGGTGACCTCTTTGAGTACCTCATGAGGGAAGATGACCCCTGGACCTCTGTGAAAATGCCTTATTACTAAGTGTGCCTTATTATCAGTCTCTTATTTTAAGAGCTCTGTGGAACAGTAGTGTTCTTCAAGATTGCTTTCATTAACTTTGGCATTAGTTTGAAGGAAATGCTAGATTACATCTTCCAGCAGCAGTGTTTCTTAAAATTAAAAACTGTACTTGAACCTATCAGAAGTGCTGTTTGCATACAAAACAAAAATTAAGTCCAGTGAAACTTACTGAATAAGCACTAATTGCTTCAAGTTCATTAAATATGATATAGGTTGTTTTCAAGAGAGCCTTAACTGAAATAGGAGCTGGAGACATTTAACTGTTTATTAGCCAGTCTAAGCCTGTTGACTGTATCCAGAGCAGAAAATGTAGAAAGGTTAAATCTTTCTGTTCTCAATGAACATTCAGAAAACGAAGAGCATTGTAATATCCTTGCTTTGGGTTTCAAAGAAACTTCTCACCTGATAAGAGTTGGAAATATTCCTGCAGTGTGATAGCATAATCCAAAGCCTTTGAAATCATAGAATCATTAGGGTTGGAAAAGACCTCTAAGGTCTAGTCCAACCATCAACCCATCATCTCCAAGCCCACTAAGCCATGTCCCACTGCTGTATGGGGGTGGTGGTTGTAAGAGCACCTGTAATGTCTTGCTGTGGTCCATCTCACTTGATGCATTTGCTTGAGCACTGAAGCCATTACTTTATCAAGGAGGAGTTTTGTTGCCTTGTACAGGACCTCTTCTTCAACACTGACACCTTTGCACCTTCCTGTTAGGGATGCTGCTCCTGGGCTGGAGAGCTGTTGGACTTGATGGCACCCGATGAGAATGCTTTCCTTCAACTTAATCTCCAAGTCTTCTGGAAAGAGTTCCAAATGGACTCCTGCTCCTCAAACCCGCTAAATGCTTTCTGAGAAATATTTTCCCACTTTGTGAACTTGCTGGTTTCTGTGGCTCAGTCTTGCTTTAAGTAGATCTGTGGGAACCCAGACCTCATCAATGCCATGGGCTTCTGCCAAAGCTCAGTACAGCTCCCGTGGTGCTCCTGTGAGCAGCAAGAATTGCTCCTGTGCAGGAGTTTGTGCAGCTCCTGCTCTCCAAGATGACTCCATCAGAGTTGCTCTGCCTGTCATTGCTGGGCTTCTCATCAGTGCTATGTGCTGAGTGGGAGAAATGTAATTGACCATATATTGGGAAGAATAAGCAATTATCCCTTGTCAATTAAGCCTTCAGTCAGTGCATATAAACAGCTGGTGATGCAGAGCTGTCTTCATTTAAAATTAGCAAACCTTTTTGGAGAGCTTGTTAATTTCCATATGTTTACCAAATTCCCTTCCTATAAAAAGCCATATCTTCTTTAAAAATCTGTGACTTAATCCTCTTGGTCTCTGGGGCAAGCAATATATTTTTAGTGACTAGCTAAGTGAACATGTGGAAGCAGAGGGGGACTTGAGAGCTGCTCTGTGAAGAGCTCTGTCACCTTATCGTTTGGGCAATAGTTGCTGGCTGTGATCCATTGCCAGCTGTTCCTGACTTGGATGGATGGGGTTGGACTCCCCCAAGGAGTGTGCTCCTAGGCTGAGCACAACTCCATGTGCTGGGACGGGGCACAGGAGAGCATGGGGTTGGTGTTGGCATGATGCTTCTTGATGAGCATCGCTTATAAGCTATTATAAGGCTAAGCGTAACATGCATGGCAGTTAATTTTGGCTTTAATTTTATTTAATAGTTCATAACATTTAATCTCTGTATTTAACTAGCTTAAATAGGGTGAACATCTTGTGCGCTTTTTACGTTAATTGGCAATATTTTGCTGCTGACTGCTCCTGTGCTCTTGGTTCTTCCAAATCTTTCCCTTGACCTGAATTGATGCTCTCTGGGCCTTTTGCTGCGTTACAGTAGAGGCTGTTTTTCTGCTATTTGTTACCATTTTTATGTGGAGCATTCATAAAAGAGCAGGGAAGCTTGAAAGGGACTTGTGGATGCCTTGGTCCTCAGCCTCTCTGGGGCAATTTTGTCTGCTGGGCATACCTGCAACCACCATTCCTAAACACAGCTGCTTTGAACAATGTGAGGCCACACACAGGAAGTGATTCCAAGAGGAGAGAGAAAACTAGAGCTCTTGCCCGTGACCAACATGCTCCATTGACTAAAAGAAGTCAAATTTATTTTGCTTTGTGAAATTGCCGCTGTTTTAGGCCAAAATGGAGTTTACCAAGGAGTGGAACAAATTATACCACTTCAAAAGTATGTGCAATGGTGGCTTGGGAAATGGTTGGCTTTGGGGAAGATGCAGAAGTGAGAGAACTCAGCCAGAGATCAGAGCCTATTTTGGGAAGAGAATACTCTCACCCCAGCACAGCAATAATAATTCTCCATCAGCACAGCTGAGCATGGATAATTTTTCTCCTCTCAAGTGATGAACAGCACTGAATAACCTGTGTGCTACCTGCTGTCTGATTGAATTTGAGTCAGAGAACTTCTTGCTGTCCACTACCCTCTTGCCTGGTGCTCATAAAATGAATGGAGTACGCTAATTCATCCTGTGTTCCCCTTAATAGACTACATCATATTAGGGGGTCTAATAGGTGCTGGGAGCTCTTCTATACAGCTCATCAGCAGTGCATTTCTCCCCACCTTTCTCCAGGGTACCTGTACATGTGCAATATGCAGTCTGCACTCATTGTTAAACTGGAGGTAGTCAATATTATTTCTTCTCCTGAGATGGCAGAAGTTGGGGCTGTGTAAACTCATTTACACCGGGCAGGGTTTAGAGGCCTATATCTGAACTTTGTCCCATCACTAGAGTTAATACACAGTGATAGATGCTGATAGCAGAGTGATGGGCTGTCTGAGGTTAATTCCTGTGGTGGTTGAAGGATGTGTTAGAGAAGGAACGTGTCCATCTCACAAATCAGTGTTCTATATTTATACATAGGGAGCAATTGCTGCCGCTCAGCTTATCAGGAGAAATAGAAATGTGACTTTGTCACACAAAACCAGAGTTCTTCGTGTCTCTGTCACTTTTTGCCCACACTCTTTATTCTCCTTGTGAAGATGTGCTCATAGAAATAAAAGTTTATAAAACCTCACGACGTGTTTCTTTAAGTGCGTATTACTGTCCCCATTTCTGCCTCTCCCATGGGTCGGTGAGGTCCCTGCTCTACTTACACTCCAGGGCAACCACTGCCATCTGGGAGCAGTAATGAGAGCAACTGCAGCTTTGCAAGTGTTAACAGTGCTTTTTATTGAGCACATCTTGAGTTCTGTTATAGCTGCGCAATTAAGCTTGGAATAGTAAGTTATGGCTAATGTGTTTATTAGGAAATCTAGTGAACCAAAGCAAACATATCCATACCTGATCTGACAAAGTTATTTTCCACTGAAGTTAATTAAAGAAGAGAACTCCTCCTGACTTAATATTTTTTGCCTTGCATCTTAAGAGCAGGTCATTTGAAACTAATTGGATTGTTAAGTATTCTCAACCAATTGTATTCCTGACTGCGGGGATTTCCTGGGATGTAGCTGGGCTTTGTATCTATTGTGTGCCCAGCTGGGCAGGACCCAGCCCAGTGCTAGGCTATAGGAGAGGGATGTCCTGGTGTTTGGCAGTGAGGAAGGGGATGGCTCTGAAGCCAGGAGCTGGGGTGTCCAAAGAAGTCCTGGAGTGGCCTTGGCCTGGGTGATCTTGGGTCCCCCAAAAGATGCTGAGGGACAAACACCCCCGGTAAGTGGTTGTGGTGCTGCTCCAGTGGTGGCTGATTAGGGCTTGGAATGAAATAGTAAAAGATTGGTGTTAGCTTTCTTGTCTCTTGAAATATATAACTTCCTGCAAGTAACGCTTAATCATCTTCTACACATTTAAGCTTCTATGCATAGATGGTTCCCAGTGAGCTTCTAAGATGCTGTGAGACTGGAACTTTGCAATCAAATTTTCTTCTCTGAAGACCAATGTAGAGATACTGTCAGTTCTGTCATAGTGTCCGGCTTAATATTGCAGTCTCTTCAAAAGCTGTCATTGCCTCTGCCACCTGTTAAGCAGGAGTGATATTTTTTTAATAGTGAGAAAACACTTTTACTTATTGAGTGTTATCTAAGATTAAAAACTTTATTCAGTTACCTTCTGAATGGTATCTTGGTATGATCTGATATACGTGTGGTAATGTGAGCTGATTTGATTTTTCTCTGACTGAAATATTCATCATGGGATGTGAAAAACCAAAATATTCTCCAGTATTGAATTCATATTCTCCCCCTTCTCTTAAAAGATTAAATGCTTGTGATGTTCATACATTTTAAACTTGCTAGGATTCCAATTGTAGGTGTTGCCCTTTGTAAGGAATGGCTGTTTATTCATTATTCCTGCAATAAAAAGTGAGCTCTGGCTCATTGTCATTGATTTCTGTTCCACAGTGGCTGAACCTGTAGTCTCAGGAAAGGCAGAGCTGTGAATTGGTGCGTGCCTGAGCTGCTTTAAAGCAGCTAAATGATTACAAATTACATCATGACAGGTCCTACTTCTGTTGCCTATTGGCAAGCCAGTGTCCAACTGTTGATGAGGCTGCTCCTTATAGGTGCTTTCCCAATGGGTTGAGCACCTTCCCATCCCACCCCTAGCCTCTTCTTCACCACACCGTGATCCAAGAAGGGCTTGGGTTGGAAGGACCTTAAAACCCATCCAGTTCTAGCCCCTGCCGTGGCCTGGTTGCCACTGACCAGCTCGGGCTGCCCAGTGCCCTATCCAACCCAGCCTTGAGCCCCTGGCTGGGGATGGGACAACTTTGTCAACCTGTTCCAGTGCCATACCACCCTCTGAGTAATGAATTTCTTCTAACATCAAACCTAAATCTCTCCTCTTCTGGTTTAAAGCTGTTCTCCCTTGTCCTATTGCTATCAGACTGTGTGAAATGTCAGTCCCCCTCCTGCTTTTATAGGCTTCCTTCAAGTAGTGGAAAGGTGCTGCTTCAGGACACCACAGAAAGTAGAAAAAATCCAAATTATCATTCACATCCTTGAGTGGGTGATGTCCTAGCGAGCCTGCTTGGTGCAGAACTTGGCTCTTCAGCAATCTCCCTGATAGCTTGTGTGCTGTTGGCTGTTCTTGCAAATAGCTCCTGAACCTGAGATCAGGATGCTTTTGATTAGAGCATGCTGGGATGGAGGCAGAAAGTGCCTGCGTGATATTTCCAAAATAGGCACCTTTGCAGCACTGCCATGTTATGGCCTGGAGACAGGAAAATTATGTGCCAGCTTTCTATATTGTTTTTTCTCTACAGTATTCAAATCACTTCCTTCTAATTCTCTGGCTTGCTGTGGTTGGGGTGGAGAGCTGTACGATGTCATGCAGCCTGATTTGAATTTTATAGCAGTCTCACACCACTCGGTGTGAGCAGCCTCCCCTGATTTTATTTCTTTAATTGCCATACAGATGCATTCATGCTGGTGAAATGCCACTGCTAGTAATGGGAAAATCATGCTTTGTAGGCACCAGCTTGTGGGGCGAATAGCTGGGGCAGCAAGGAGTGCTCAGGTGGGCCTGTTTCTGCAGGCCAAGGGGAGGATGGCTTTGAGAGATCTCCTGAGCACTACGTGGTTGGCTGCTGTCTGGACCAATGTCATTCCTGTAGGGTACCAAATCTTCCTGTGGCTGAGGGAACTTGTGCACTGGGCATTTCTGCAGTGACTGGTGTTGGGTTTGCAGCATAGTATTAGTAAAATAGCCATAAAAAATACAGTAAGCTCCTCCATTTGAATCTAGGAGGATGGTCCAATGTCTTTTCCTTGCTGGTAGGTATCCTTTCCCAAACTGTGCTTTTCTGCACTGTGGGAAGAACTGCATGACTGGGGAGATTAGAAGCATGATGTTTTATGATGTGAAATTCCTACAAAACATTTTAAAAACAAAGGAGATTTACAGCACTGTCACATTCTGTTTCTAAGGACAGGAAATTGTTGCACTCCTTGAAACAAGCTCATTCTGCGTGTAGGTTTATAAAGCATAGAGATGTGAAAATTGAATTTAATCAACTATAAAAAAAAAAAAAAAAAAAAAAAAAACAAAACCCACAACAACAGCAGTGACCTTAATTCTTTAAGGTTTATCTAAGATAAGGGATGGGAGGGCAAGAACAAAACATGGAGAAAACACTGTCCTGGCAACTTGTTAGTGCTAAGTGGGATTTGGCTATCATCTGGGGGGATGCTGGGCAGGGACTCGTGTATGTCACCAGTAAGGATCTGTTTGCAGCCATATAAAAACTGAGTTGTCATTTTTATAAGAACAGTATTACTGTTCCCAAGGTGGTGATTTCATAACCACGTGTGGAAAGAAGATTCTGAATGGATCTCCTTATGGCCTCAAGTTGCCCCAGGTGAGATTCAGGTTGGATATTTAGAAATAGTTCTTCTCTGAGAGAGTGATCTGATGCTGGAAGGGGCTGCTCAGGGAGGTGATGGAGTCAACAACCCTAGAGCTGCTCAATAAATGTTTAGATGTTGTACTGAAGGACATAGTTTTTAGTGGGAAATATTGGTGATATGCAAGCAGTTTATTACCAAGTTCTTCACAGATATCCAAACAGGTTAGATCTACCATATTTCCCCTGTTGAAAACCAGTTATCTTTTCAAGGAAGGATATTGGATTTGTCGGCTTCCCTTTGTAAATCCATGCTACTTTTTATACTACTTTCTATTAACCACCATATCTTTTAATTACTGTTCCCTTCATAACTTGTTCAGGAAATCTTGCACACACTTGCAATTGAATTAATAGGCTTTTCTTAAACATTGTTTTACATTTGCTGTTCCCTAGCACCCACTGCCATCTTTGCCTTGATAGATTTACTTTTTTTTTAATTATCACTATCCTCAGGAATTACCCAGTTTCCCAGACTTGATTGTGCTAAGCTCTGAGTTTTACTTCCACTTCAGATGAGGATGATTTCCATTTCTATGAACTCATTTGTGTAAGTCATCCATTTTGCATTCCAGAGCTCAAAATCCACCTCTCTAAGTACATATTGAAGCTTCAAGCGTTCAATTAGTTTTGGGACCTTACCAGGTGATATTTTGTCCATAGAAGTTGTAGGTGCACCATCTCTGGAGCTATTCAAGGCAGGGTTGGATGGGCCCTGGGCAGTCTGGTCTGGTGGTTGGCAACCTTGTTCATGGCAAGGGGATGGAGCTCAATGATCTCTAGGGCCCTTTCTAACCTAAGCCATTCTATGATATTTATTCTTGACTCCATCCTGCCATGAATGAGGCCCCTGGGGTGGATGCTGCACTGAAGAGACTTTGGTGTGAGATGGGAGCTAGTGGAGTTGTGCAAGTAGAGCCCAAGGGGAGTAAAGTGTGCAGTGACTCTTCCTGTTGAGATTTGTCTTTATTTCCCCTCTCTATACCCAGAGCCCAACTTCGTGTGGGGGAAAAGCAGCACTATGGGAATCCACCTGCCCCTTGAAAGGCAATGACTAAGATGCAGGAAATTCCCTGGGCTGCTCTGAGATTGCAACAACTTCCTGTAGAATCATAGGATCGTCTGAGTTGGTAGGGACCCTTAAAGGCTACCTGGTCCAACTGCCTTGCTCTGATCAGGGACACCTACAGCTGATCAGGTGCTCAGGGCAGGAGACCCATTTGTGCCCCGTGACTCTTTCAGTGGTTTTAGTGGATGCTTCTCAGGCTCAGTCTAGACACGGGGTTCTGTTTACTCAAAAAGCCCTATTTTTCTTAACAGCAGCTTAAAAAATGGCCCTCTCTAATGCAGTTTGCTGCTCTCTTTCTCCCACAGCACAGTGTTGTTTAAAGAAGGAAAAAAGATTCAATTTAGTATAAGGCTGAAATCTGCCCTGAAAGAAATGTTTGCAGTTTCTTTTTCTATTTTCTTTTCCTTTCATATGAGAAAACAGGAGTATGCAGCCTGAAAGTCTCATTGTGCTCACAGGCTTTTCCTGTGATCAAAAGAATTCCTTTCAGCTCCCTATCAGCTCTATATCTACACCCGATTTGCATTGATGCGGCTGTGCAGGGCCCCCAGATTTGTCTTTATTGGTATTTGCAAATATTTAATTGAAGGGTTTGATGTGACTGCGTGTGCTAGAGCCTTATGGGTTAAGGGAGAGCATCAAGTCTTGTTGTAGTGTTAATTAGAAGAGGTAAGCAAACTACGAAGGGAAACGCATACTAGCAGCCTGCTGGGGATGGGTCTGCTGTCCCAAGCATGATGTGGGGCACTGGAGGGTCCAAAGAGCAGAAATAACCCGGACTAGAAGTATTGCTGCACTCCAAAAAATGGTAGTAAATGGTCTGATGAAAAGCGTGAGCTTGAAATTGCTTGTAGTTATTTGTTAATGACAGCTTGCCTGCATGGAGAGGGTTTTCCTGTTCCAGCTGCAGGGTTGTGATGGAAGGAGCCTATTTAGCAGGGAGAGAATATGGAAGAAAGGAGAAAGATGGGAGGGGGTGGATAAGGAAAAAGTGCTTTTTTAGTTCAGCATAAAGAAAAAAAGAAATAAAGATTAAAACCTTTGCTTGCTGAATTTGGAATGGTAGGGAAGTGGTGCACAAGGAGGTTGAGCAAACCGTCGCCTTGATGGAGATTGTTTGGACAGAGTAGCATTGAAACTGATCCCTGAGCAAAACATTGCTTAAAAACTTGTAAACAAAGGCTGCTGGGGGCTGGGAGCACAGGGCTGGAGCAGCTGGGTGGGCTGCAGTCCTACAGCTCTCTGCTCTGGACGTGTCTGCTCGGAAACACTGCTCTCTTTCTACTGCTGTAAGTGCGGGGGTAATTCATCAGCGTGTTTTTCTTTTATTTTTTCTTCTTTTTTTAAACGTTGCTAACCCTGCAAATTAAAAAGGGACCCATGAGTAATTAGGCTTTTCTTTTTCCTTTGTTAAGTGAATAAGTGATGGTGTCAGCTGAAAAATGCACGTGTTTTTCTCTCTCCGATTCCGCAGGCCTTGGAGGTCCCTGAGTGCAGGAGAAAATGTTCCGAGATGCACATTTTCTTGGGTTCCCCACGGAATATTTTTCTCTGGCTTTTCAGTGCTGTCTACACAGGTTATAAATCTAGTTCAGTAGAAGCAAGGCAATTTTTAATGGAATTTTTTTGTTAAAACTAATTAAACATCTGTCTCCCTCATCACCACAAACGGACAGAAGATTAACTATAAAATAATGGCCGGCTTGGAATTTGAGCAAGGAGTTTGGAAGACTTAATAACTTGCATCCACCTCCTGCTTTATAGGTTACCGTGTTTTCTGGGTGTTGCAGGAAATTGCTGGCAGCTCAGGGTTTTGCCCAGTTGCGATGGCTGTAGAGCAGAATTAACACAGACAAACATTCAAAGGGTGGGAGCTAATTAAGACCACCATCTCCAACAGCGATTTTTATTCCCTTAATCATGTCTTCATCATCTGCAGTTTGCAGGCGAGCCTTGACTTCACGCATCACGGTTCTGTCAAAAATCAAACTGTCTGTATGAAATGCTGGAAGGCTCTTGACAAAATTGGAGCAGACGCCTTTACTTTGCTCTGACATTTTGTTGTAGGCTAGGCTTAATTAGGTTTTGAGAGTGATCGCCCTTCCTGTGAATGGTGTTTTTGCCAATATAATGCCTTATAATTGCAGGAGATGCTCTCAAAGTAGCCCTGCCAGCACCACCACCACCCTGCCAGCATCCCTTCCCCTGAAGTTAGGCAGCTGCGGATGTCATTCCCCCAGTGTTAAGGTTTGTGGCTTGATGAAGGCAAGCACCAGAAATTGTCTCCTTCTGTGGAGCTTCAGATGAGCATTGTGGGCTTGGGGCATAATTGTCATAGCGGTCTTTTCCAACCTGAATAACTCCAAGGTCGCCTAGTCCAACTTCAATCCACATTCAAAAACACAAGCCAAGACTGTGTGTTTCTACTACGCTTCCCACCCCACCATGCCCACTGACCACGTCCCTCAGTGCCACATCCCCATGTTTCTTGAGCACCTCCAGGGACGGTGACTCTAGCGCTCCCTGGGCAGCTGTGCCACTGCATCACTGCTCTTTTGGAGAAGGAATTTCTCCTGACAAAGGCTCTCCTGGTTAGCAGGAACTCCTTGAGACTGCAGGTAAATCTCTTCAGTCAGAGTTTCTTTTCATCTTTTATTTAGTTTTTAATTGTTAAGCACATTGATTTAACACTTCTGCTCCTATTATTCTGTCCTCGTTTCAGATATAGGAGTCTTTCAAGTATTTTGGCAAGAAATCAGTGAGTGCATTGGCTTGATATTCTCCCACATTTAATATTTTGATGTAGTTCTTTTATTTCCTTCTCCTTTCTTTTTCTCTTTTGGCACCTCCACCTTCATTTGTTAAGGAAACAAACCTCCAGAACAAAAGAACTTCTTTGTGTTTATAATGCTGTGAATAAATGAATGTGGGCTCTGTGATTAATGTGCCTTTATGCAGTGTATCATCATGAGGGGACAGCGAATGCTTCGTACTTGTGTTCTGGAGAGTGTGCAGGGAGCTGGAGGCAGCATCCAGCATTCTGGGAGAAGGTAACAGAAATGAAAGGATGATGATCTCCTGAATGTAGAAGTAGTTTATTACAAGAAGTCATAGATAAGCTTTAAATTTAATGAGCCTGTGGTTTGTGTAGGGCAAAGCTGGGGAGAACTGTCTTCACAGTGACCCTGTGGTTCCATGCCAGGAGGGTGCATATGCAGCTCCTGCTGCTTCCCCATCGCTGCCAGCGTTGGGTGGTCACGCTTTGCTGGTGGGCAGAATCGCATGGCAGTGTCCATAGTGATCTCAGAACAGAAGTGAGGTGGTGAATCCATGTGGAAATCATTTCCCCCTCCAGGTGGTAGCTCTGTGCCCCATGGAAGCACTGGGAAAAGGAGAGGGATGCTGTAGGGCAGGAGAAGCATCTCTTCCCATGACAGCTTAGCTTCCCCATGTACCCAGGCTGGCGTTTGCCCTCTGAAGGGCTGAGCTTTGTGAGCAAGCACAAACAAAACACAAAGCGGCACTTTGACGCTAATAGAAACCAATAGCACGGTGCCAAAACAGAGTAGATGCAAACCCTATAAAAACAAAGGTTGGAGCCAAGATCAATGTCTTTGACATTCAGCTGCTTTTAGCACAGAAATCACATAAGATATTCACTTAGCAGGAGAAAATGAGGTTAACGCTGTTAGTTGAGAGAATAATTAGGCAGTCTCCAATTTTATTTATTTTTTTCTGACTGTGAAGGTTCTTTTCCATTGTTTTTGTTTGACCAAGGTTATGAAAACAAATCTCTGCTATGGAGCATCTTCAGGAAGGAACGGGAGACAGGCATTGGTATACTTCATATCATATCCCCTGCTTATTATCCTGAGGGATGGTGCGGCTTTGTGCTTGCTTCCTTGGTGTTGTCTGTGCCAGAGATAACTGCCTTCATCTTGCTGAGGTCTTTGAATCTAGCAAGGCTTGACATCTAATGCAATTTGAATAATCAACAGAAGCAGATAATGAAATGTTGGTGTCAAGAGGAAAATTCCTACAGCTTAATGTCCTAGTGCAGAGTGTGGCGAGATGTACTAAGAGTTTTGTAGCCTACTAAACTAATAATGAGGCTGACTGAGCCATAAGCATGCATATGTGCCTAGAAATTAACCTTTAAAGCTGGTGGGTTCTGTCTCAAAGTCTGGGAGTTGAGGCTGAGGGATTTTCTGTATAAAATGAGGGTTGTGGGTTCCTCACCTGATGTAGGGCCAAGTGAAGCTTTCAGTTGATTTGCACAGGAAGGTTGAATTTGTTTTCATCTGTCATTGTCTGCACCTGTGAACATCCAGGAGGAAATTCAGGAATGCATGGCAAGAGGTGCATCTCTACCCTGATAAAATCCCTTTGTATTTAACAGCACTTCACACAGCTTCAGAAAGTTTTTTCAGATCTTCAGTTTTTGGATGATAACAGGAAACAAGAAACTTGAGCTGTATAATCGTTGCAGTCCATTTGGGGTAGATGGCATTAAAACCTAGCAATTTCTGTAATTGTGGTGTGAATAGGAAGGCCTGGGGAAAGTGAGGAGGAGAAAACACAGAGCTTCTTCCAAATGACATGATTGAGGTGTACGTGGCAATGGATACTATTTGGGAGAGGGTGGAGGAGCCTGCCTCCTTTACCTTCATGTAGATCGCTGAGAATGAGTGTTTTGCATTGTTTTTCAGGGAAAAAATACACATGGGGAAAAACACTGCTGAGCAAGAACAGTCTGTCTTTTGAGCTTGGAGAAAGTATGTGTGTGTGATATAAATCAAGGCCACATTGTGCTGGTGGCTTCACTGAAGGTCCTGGCCCCTGCAATCCTTTGCTCCCATCCTGCTGTGGGCGTGCAACACAGAACAGAGTTTGCATTCATTGCTTGCAGTCAGCCAAATCCAGCTTGACCTGAGAGTTTTCTGGGTTTTGCAGATGTTTGCTGTCCTGATACAAGCTCCCACATCACTTTTACAGATGGCTTCAGATGCAGGAGGAGAGAAAACTCCTCTGAGTGGACTGCAGGTGGGCTAATGAACCCATTTCATTATGATTGTGTGCATTTCGTTAGTCCGTTTGTGTTCTCAATGTGTTTAAGTTGAAGGGCAGCTGTGTTAATGAGGCTAATGTTGTGTGCTGATCTGTGTGATAAGCACTAATACAATCTCCAATTGTTTTTCAGTATTTTCTTTTGCTCTGCTCTTTCATTGGCAACTGATCCTTGTACGCTGGCTATAAAAACATCCTTCTCCAGAATAACATGTTTCATCCTGGAGGGATTTCAGACACATTTAAGAACAGAATTCCTCCAGTGACTTCTTTCAAGCCCAGAGGATTTTCTTTCATCTTGAACTTTCCCTGTCTTCTGCAGCTGTTTTCTCATGTTTGTAAAATTCTTTCCCATGAAAGGCTCTGGTGTAACTCTCCTGCCATGGCCAGGACAGGTTGTGCATGAGTTGTGTTGCAGTGTGAGATGCTCCATGGCACAGAATCACTGAGGTTGGAAAAGGCCATTAAGGTCACCTGGTCCAACCATCAACCCCCCCATGCTCAGTGCCATATCTACCTTTTCCTTGGGATGGGGACTCCACCACCCCCCTGGGCAGCCTGTGCCACTACATCACCACTCTTCTGATAAGCATTTTTTCCTGGTATCCTTTCCAGAGGAGCGGGAAGGGAAGCAGGGGGGCTTTAGGAACCTGGAACCCAGTAAGAACCACCCAGTGCCAGCGTTGTTTGGAATTGGGGCCCCGGGCTCCTAACTAATATTGTCTCACCCTATTTGTATAGGAGTCTGGAGTTTGGTGAGAAATAACTCTTCTGGAAACAGGTGAGACTGCAGTAAAACCCAACATACTCACGTTGATAAAAGCAGTAATAGGTAACCCAGTTCTGGGCAGGTTCTGGGCTGCTGTTCAGTCTTCTCTGGAGTCACCAGAAATGATAGGAAGGATGTGGGAGAGAAAAACAGATGTCCCAGATACAGCATTTCTGATAAGCTGACTCCCAAAATAATCTTGCTTTGTAAAAATTGATTTTGCTCTTCTTTCTACAAAGAACAATAGCGTGAGTTCCTGCTTCCACAAATCCCCTCTGAAGGCACAGCGCTACATAAATCAAACTCTGTTTTGGAGGCTTTATTTATTTAATCTTTAATATTTAATTTAAACCATCAGTTTGGAATGATGTGTATTCACTTTCAAAGGGCGTCACTCTTATTTTTCTTCCTGTTAAGAACTGATATTCCCTTTTAGTAGAAATTTTACATCATGTGAGGGGAATGGGGAAGGCTACAAGCCTTCCTTCCCCTCAACAGCAGTTTTTTCTTATGAGTTCCCTTGATCCAGGAAAAAACACTTTAAGTTCCAGCAGTAAGTATTAAAATGAATGTGTTACTCTTCCAGGAGTTTTTTCAGTGTGTAAATAAAATGTGCCTTCACACACAGACAATCTAGAGGGTTTCAATTTACAATTCATTGGGCTTCATAGAACGGCGTGTAATTTTTTTTTGGTGCATGTAGAAGTGTAGCGAGGAGCATCTTCATCTGCATAAACCAGGGAGTAAATGCTGGTTGAGGATTCATAGGCCTACAGAAATGTGTATTACTCTTGATTTATCCGCCTGATAAGATTTATAAAGAACAGCGATGGTCTCTGTTATGGGGAATAACTCCAGCTGGTATAAATACAGATAAAATTGATGGCAAAAGTAGTGTTATCAGCCCACAGAATTAGAAGCAACACGAGCTAAGAGATGTCCAGACTAGAGGAATGTTTCCTATTTGCACAGAAGGTGTATGTGAGCTCATTTGGGCATGTAGGAGAGTTCTCATGCATGATGTGAAGCAAGAGCAATGAGAATGATGTTGCTATTGCCCTGCTCATTGAAATAACAGGATACACTTAAGTCTCTGCTGCTGGATTCTATGCGTTTATTGCTAGATCATTTGACACTTTCTAGTGTGATACACAGAGACTTAGAATGCATACATCTCAGGGGCCCTCTATCTAATTTCCTTGCAGATTGCAACAAAATGTAAAAGCAAAGCCTTACATTAGCTGTGTGCCATCAAATCAGCTCTGCTGCTGTAATGTAAAAATACTCGAGAAAATGATGTATTTGCCCTGAGAAAAAAACAGCTCGGAGAAGATGCTGGAATATATTATCTGATGGGGAGGTAGTGTGCAAACAGCGGGAGTGAATGGCCTGTGCTGAGATCCAGCACAACAAAATGGCATCCTGGGCTGCTGTGGTTTTCCATGGGAAGGGCCATGGCTGGGGCTGGGAATGATTCCTGGCCTTGGTGCTGGTTTGCTGGGTGGTATGTAGAGTGCAGGTGAGGAAGGGGTGCAGGATGCTCTGTGGTCCCTCCTGGCTGCTGGGCTGGGAAACAACAGCCTTGTTGGAAGTCCTGGCCTTGTAAAGAAGAAAACACAAATCTCTTGGAGGCTCTGTGAGCGGTGTGAGTTGAGTGGAGGCTCAGAGAGCTCTGTGAATTCAGAGGTGTCACAGGGCTTGCGTGCTCAGTGACTTTTCTCCTGGCTCTTAGCTGGGTGTTGCTGAGCAGAGCAGCCCATGTGGGGCAGTGCCTCCCCTGTTCCTGCACCTTCCCAGCAATGCTCGCCCTGTTCAGTGCCCACAAAGGCACCAACACCCTTCTGTGGTGCCTAATGCCACTGAGTGAATTAGTGTTTTCCTGCTCTGTCTAGGAGTAATTAATGAAAACATTGATGAGACAGGTTCATTCTGTAATGAAATCTGTTGAAAAAGACCAACAAATGAATCTCAGTTGCCACACCTGCAATAACAAATGCAGACATAAAACATTCTTTGGGCACCTCCATTTTTCAGGCAGTGTGCAGTTAGCCCTGTCTCAATATATTTAACCACCGTGGCTCCTGCAGAAGCAAGCAGCTCAGATATGATAGAAGGCATTTAGCAAAGAGTGGCTACAGAGAGCTTTGCCATGAAGGTGGAATATCCTGTATGTATGCTCCAACTTCTATCATTCTCCAAAAACTGCAAGCTAATGTGGTCTTAGCTGAGCTGGTGTGATAGATGGCTGCGTTATAATTGAATTAGTTGGGAAGCATTGACCTTTTTGATATATAATGTCTCTGAATGTGAACAACAAATACAAACTAATGTTTTTATGAGTTTGCTTGGTGAGTTTGGTCATCAATTGACTTGTGATAAATAAGACGTTGTACACTCCAGTCAATGGAAAACATGTTTGCAGGTTCTGTGCTTATAACTCTGTACTCTGTGAAAGCATCTCTGCAGGCACATGTTACTCAGGTGCAGCCTTTATATTCTGAACTGTACCTGAATGTGAAGTCAAGTCCTCAGAGGACTTGTGCTTTTGGTTAATGTTGAGCTCAGCAGTCAGTGCTCGGTGTTAATTGTTTGTGCCCGTGCTGTGTGGTCAGATTAGCTGACAGAGACCTGATGAGATTTCTGCTGTTTCTGCAGCACCACTCCTGGTCAAGATAGTTGTAGATCAATAGCTGTTACCTCCACGAGTCATACTGAAAGGGAAGTTAGAGAGGAAGTGCCTTTAGAGGAGAGGAAGCTATTTGCAAATTGTTCGTGTGTGTTTTTGTTGTGTTGTTGCACCCTGGGTCCTCCCGACTTCAGAGCAGGAAAGGAACTTTGCTATTTATCTATTTTTTAGTTTGGTTTTGACAGGAAAATCGCTATTGCTCTAACCTGGGACATTTTATTAGTGACTATTTGGCCATGATAAATTCACATAGTGCTACCTGCCACTGGAGCCAAAATAACGTGGACAAATACCCACCATCCCAAAGGCCCTGCTTGGAGCAGGAAGATTGCTGCTGCCCCTCGTGCCTATCTGCAGCTGCAGTCAATTCAAGGTGTCTTCTCTGAGTTTTCTGCGTTTTCCAAGCACAGTTTGTAGGTGCTTTCTTACCCACAGGAGTTGCCAAACTCCTTTCCAGATCTGACTCTTGCCTGATGTTGAGCAAATAGCTCCACAGCAAAAGCCACTTCTTCTGGGTACTATTGATTTAGGTAAAAGCATAACCGTTGCCTTCCTCCAGTTTGTCTCTCTGTCTCTGGCCTCAGGCTCTTCCTTTTCCTCTGTGGGATCAATTACCTTCTTATCCTTTGATGCAAAGTCTGGCATGCCCTGCTGGGGTGCAGAAATAAGGGCACCTCTGCGACAGATCAGATCAGATGGATCCCACTGATGCAAGGTCTGGTCACCATGGAGGGGCAGCAGCAGACATCTTAGGAAAACTGTAGAAATGCATTCCCAGGGCACAGTTTTCACCTAAGGGGGAAAAACAAACAAACAAACAAAAAAAAAACAAACCGAAAGCATTGTAATGTGCCAAAAGTGAGGCTGGTATAAGCCTCAAAAGAGCAAAACCAGAACAATCAGCTATGGGAAGAAATCAAACTGTTCTCATTGTTTCTCTCTTTTAAGTATTAAAATTTCCCCATATTCTAAATAAATCCTGTAAAAACTGCCATATCAGATGTGGTTCTACATGGTTCTCTCTGATAAAGCAGTTATGGAAGAATTAGACTTGAACATGCATGTAATCTCTCAGATACTGCAAGAGAATGTGTGTGTATGGACTTGGAATAACTAATTAAATTCAGTAGAGATGTAGAAGGAAGAGAGTATTTTTCTCTCTGACCTGCTCATAGTCAATGGCAGAAAAGATTAAATGCTAGAAAGGTTTCAATCTATTTATTGTGGTTAAAGAGCCTCATACAGGATGTGTCACCAGCAGTTTACTGTCTCCATAATGTAATCTAAGTTATTGTGATCCATGTGGGTCATTTGTCTTTCATCTGCCATTTTTCCCAGCATGGGGAAGCGTGATTTCCTGGCTAATAGAGGCGAGTTGTTGCGATGCATCTTATTTATGCCATGTGTTATTTGATGTGAATGATCCAGCGACCCACAGCAGGCCTGTTACTAGGAAAAAGAATACAAGGGGATGAGAATTCCTGGAGATGTAGCTCAAAGGAACGGATACTGGGAGCAGTGAAGAGTACAGAGATTTGGGCCCAAACCTGTGGGATGGCTCTTCTGGTTCTTCCATAAAAGGTCCCCTTCCAAGGAACCTGACCTTGGACCCTGTACAGCAGTTGCCTTCTGCCTTTCCTTTTAGCTCTTCCCTTTCCATAGGCTCAACCAGAACACATTGTTTAATTTGTGAGAGCCTTGGAGCATCTGGTTGATACATGATCCTTATTCCCACAGCAAAGATGGAGGAAGGAGATAAAAATAAAGGCAGAGCTAAAGAAGCCTGAGGTTATGTGGAGGTGCATCCTGCCCACTGTCAGATGTGAGCACGGTGGTTCTAGGGCTGCTCCCAAAATAATTTCTTCCCGGAGCAAAACTCGCAGGGGAGATGGGAAACCAGAGCTTAAAACAGCAGGGAGACAATTCTGAGAGCTAAAGGTGAACAAATGCTACATCTGATCTGCTGGAAGGAGTCAGAATTAATCCTTTCCATTACAGTGACTGGTGCTTCCCTGAGCCCTTGGGTCCACCTTGAAAGTAGAAGTTTCTGTCCTTTACTCACCAGTGAGTAACAAAGGCTCTTCCTTCATTTTCCAAACCTCAAGGCTGAAATTAGAGGCAAGGGGCAAGTAGGACAGTACCCAATGTTTCTCCCAAGCACCTGGGGTTACTTGGACAAAAACCTGAGAGGATGCTGAGGGTGGATGAGGCTTTGGATGTTGATGCTCCTTGAGCTGAGCTTCCGGAGATGCTCAAATCCAAGGGGAAACTGTGATGAAAGTTTCACTTTTAAACCCAAGGGGGATCAAGAACCAGACAAACCCCTGAGGTCGATGATAGGTTCTTCATTCCTTGATGCCTTTGGTGGAGATTGAGGCCTTTATGGAAGATACTTTTAATCAAATACTGACTGCTAAACATGGTGGTTATTGGGTGAGATACTATGGACTGTTATTCTGCAGGCTGATGAGATAATAGTCTCTGCTAGCCCTAAAATCAGGATGGATGTTTTAAGAGGCTTCCATAAAAAGGCCATCCTGGTAAATAATTACTCAGGGTGGTAAAAGCAAAGTGCTTGTGAATTCCTTGGTGTCCATGAGAGGTTTAAGGACTGTTGCACATTACCTTGCTGCCAGTGGGGGCAAGCTGACACCCACCTGATGATACATCTAGAAGACCTCCTGGTTTCAGTGGGCATTTAGAATTGTTAAGGTTGGAAAAGAGCACTAAGATCACCCAATTCAGTCATTGGCCCATGCTTGCTAACTGTGTCCCTCAGTGCTACGCCTCCCCATTTCTTGAACATCTCTGGGGACAGTGAACCCACCACCTCCCTGGGCAGACTGTGTCAATGAGTTAGGGAAGCACTGCCAGGGCTCAAGGCAGGTCTGCCTCCATCCCTGAGCGTTGCTGGAGGCAGAAGATATTCCTTCAGCATTTAACTCTTGTGGGAGGGTAATTTTTCATTTTCCTCTATAAATCCTTGACCAGTAAGACTTGGGGATGAGCCAGTAACCAACGGAGAGACAGATTGCATAGAGGATTCACCTGAACTTGCAAGAAATCAGCACGTACTTTGCACAGCTTGGAAATACCTTCACCTCTCCGGTGTGTGGTATGGAAGGAAACAGCTTCCCCAGAGCTCATGTGGTACAAACACATCCTCAGCTCCAACCCATGGCCCTGCACAGTCTGCTGGTAAGCTGTGGCCATGGCCATCTTGCAGGGCAGACAGGTGGTCACCTGTCACATCGAGAGGGAGCAGTGCTGAAGCAGATAGAGTGAAACCTGAGCGCAGATGAGCGTGAGCCTCTCTGACTCCATCTGTGCAACCTTCCAGCACTGCAAGATGCTCCTTTCCTCCTAGGGGCTGTTTGAAACGTAGCCCTTAATTATCTCTTCCTTTTTCTCCCTAAACCAAGTTGTACCTGTGCTTTTGCGCGTGTTCACTCAAGGAAGGGAGTCTGAGTATGCTGCTCCTAAGAAGTGCCTGATTCTGTTGCTTGTGGTTAATGATGCATTCAGAAAGAGCTGAACTAAAGAGTTCAGGTGAAGGCTCATTTATAACATAGCAGTCGTGAATACAAAGACTTGAGTTGTTGTGGGTATGCTTCACTTGGTCACACAAGCTTAAATGTGAAGTTTCTGCTCTCAGGTGTATCAGCCTGTGACCACTTCAGTCATCTGTGTTTTTGTACACGGTCTTAAAAGTTTGCTTTATGAATGCTTTAACACAATATTGGGCTGCTTTGGGGGCTTGTTTCTGATGGGCACTTACACCAGCAACAGCTAGTTGTTCCCATCCCACTGGAAAGGAATTCAGCAAAACAGAGGTAACCATAGAATCATTAGGGTTGGAAAAGACCACTAAAATCACTTAGTCCAACCGTCAGCTCTCTCCCATCGTGCCCACTAACCGCGTCCCTCAGTGCCACATCTCCACAGTTCTTTAGGACCTTCAGGGATGGTGATTCCACCACCTCCTTGGGCAGCTTATTCCAGTGCAGTGCCATTCTTTCTGAGAAGAGATTTTTCCTAATATCTAACCTGAAACTCATTTTAAAATTTAAATCAGTGCTCACAGAATTATTTTATATTATCTGTTGTGCTCCAGATTTTCTTTTCTCTTTGTTTGTAAGTATTTTAGGGGAAAAACTCACTTCTGTCTAGGACTGGTGTTAAGTGTTCTGCTTTGAACGTTCGGCATAATCTCCAGTCAGTACATCTGGTATGGGTGGATGCTGCTCAACAGACTGTTTTTTATTGTTGCTATATTTCAAGTGATCCTGTGCCGAAACCTGCTTAGCTGAACAAGAAGTTTGCCCATTATCAATCACACACTGCACGCTGGCCGCAGAAGCCAACTTAAGCAATATTGGTAACCTACTGAGATATTTGAGAGAGTGCAAACATGGAGTGCTCGATAAAAATAGCAAACTGCAGGCTGCATACTGCTAAGTGCTATTTAACGAAGCAGGAGGTTTGGGAATTTGTCTTAACCTCTGAGAGAAACAAATGTTTTGCCCAGACTGTGATGGGGTGGAAAGCAGCCAGGTCAGGGCTGAGGCAAAAATGAAATTCATTATCTTTCAACTCTCAGAAAAAGAGATTCGTCAGGAAGTGATATGGGGGTTCCTGAGATCTCCTGGAACGTGAGGAGGGCAGATGTGTGCAGCCTTGGCTTAAGGGGATATCACCAGCCCTAAACCTGGGAGGAGAGGCTGAATGGGAAGGATGAGAGCCTGGGGGGAAGGTAGAGGCTATGAAGGAGTTAGACAAGGAAAATGTGCCAGTGACTGAAGGAAAGAGATGAAAGGGAAAAGGAGTGTGGAAAACAAAGTGCAGACGTCAAGGAAAGGTGGGGAGGGGAAATGATGATGATGGTGCTAAAATTGGAATGGGGACAGGGAGAGCTGCTCTGGTGCTCACACCTGGGATGAGACTCCCACTGAAACTGCTGCCCAACCTGGCTGGGATTACAGGGGTGAGGACTGGGACCTTTGGTGTCCAGATGGGAAAGTGGGGGACACGATTCCCTGCAGCATCCTGGGCTGTTTGGGAGAGTTCCCTGTTTTGGGCCATCTCTGCTGCGTGTTTTGACCCTCTTCTCTCCAGAGTTGCCTTCAGCTCAGGACACACCACTGTGTCTGTGTGAAACCAGCTGCAGCATTTCACTGTTTCAAACCAGTTTTTGCAGGCAACTCCTAATATCTGCTACTGGTCGCATAGAGCTTGTGAAAGCCTTGCCATCAATTATACATAAATGCTGAGGGGGAAGTGAGGGAACAACAGGAAGAGCTCAAACTGTGCTTTGGCTGCAGCCTGGGTTTACTTCTGCCTTCTTAGTATTTTGCAGTTCTGAAGGACACAGAGAGCTTTGTGGTGAATTCTGGTGACCTGAAGGCATGCTCTATAAGATGCAGTATAGGGCTGAAGTCATCCAAGCATGCAATTTACTACTAAGTGGCTACTTAGAGCACAAAACTCTCGGAGAGAAGCATGGAGAAGGGGGCTCAAGGACACCGCCTCTTTCATTTCTGTGAAGTGGTGGGTAAGAATAAATTCAGTACAAACTCCTTCCATTTGCAAATATCCACTTTCTTCTTTTTTTATTAGTCGTTGCATGCGTATGTCTTTATATTATACGTGTATATATATATAGAGGGAGAGAGAGAGAGAGAATGTCATAAAGACCCCTAAAGGTCATCATCCCATCACCACCATACCGCTGAACCATGTCACTCAGTGTGACATCTACCCTTTCCTCCAAGGTATCATATTCAATGTATATATATATATATATATGTACACTGAATCATGTGAATTTTTTTTCAAAGTCAGTGGAAGGACTTTGTGTATCAGTGGGTTTCAGACAAAAACCCTCTCCTGACCCCCTGTTTTTTTCCAGAAAAGCAGAGTTATCTGTACCCAAGTTTGTCACAGTAAGTAAGACACAGATGTCCATGGCACACAGTCCTTTGGATGGATTTGTTTAGGAGTGAAAACATGATGTTTCACCTCCTGAAGATTACTATGAGATGAAATATGAGGCTTTGGCACCTTCCTGCTTTATCTACCTAGCAACACCCCTATTAAAAACTCTCTGCAGTATTTCTTGGGTAGCACAGCAAGTTGACCATCAGGAATGGAATGATGCTCTGATGCTGGATGAGCTCTGGCAAGCGAGAGTGCCTCGGTGCTGCACGTGTATCACGCAACAGCTGACGTGCTGATTGCCCTGTGCAGCCATTCCCTGTGCCTGTGACCTCATCCCAGCCAGGGTCACCGTCCCTCTGTGCGACGAGGTTGGGTGCCAGGGCCACCATCCCTCCGTGCGAGGTGGTTCGGTACCACGGACAGCACCACGAGGCCATGGTATCCTCAGCTCGGCGGGCACAAAGGGGTGGAAGCTGGGGGGAGCGAGGTACCCCCGCATCGAGCCACAAGTGGGAAGATGTCCCACCACACCTGCACCCCTTTGTACCGAGACATCCAATGCATGGATTTGGGGTGCGGGAAGGACATAATGGGGCTGAAAGCTGGAGGCTGGGAGGCTGCAAAATCCACCGTATGGTAAGAATTTTATAAAGCCCAAAATATACAACATCCCTGGTCGGGCGCCGAGCCCCGGTGCCGCAGCGCTGGCTCCCGCCGAGCCGGGCCGAACCCCCTCCTGCAGCTGCGGGCTCGGGAGGCGGTGCGGGGAGGCTCGGCTTGTGCAGCCCCCTCCCTCCTCCTGTCCCTCCTCCTCCTTCTCCCGTGCCAACCTGCTACCGCCTTTGTCAGCGCAGCCCGGCGCTATGGCATCCTGCTGGGGCTTCGGGCTCTTCCTCCTCCTCCTCTTCCTCCTCCTCCCGGCTGGGAAGCGGCTGCTGCAGAGGAAGGGGCAGCCCTGACGGCTGCGCTCCCTTGGCAGGAGGCAGGCAGAGCCCCAGGTGAGCATTCGGGGGGGACATGCGGGATGGGGTGCAGGGGACAAGTGTTCCCCAATCTGCCGGGAGGATGCAGGGATTAGAGGGGGGGAGGTGACCTCAGCACCGGTACCCCCTGCGGTTGGAGATATGGGGTGCAGGATGGAAGCCCCCAGTGCTTTGCTGACACCTGGGGGTGTCACCTTTTTGTTGGGCTTTCCCAGAAAGGGGAGTCTTAAAAATCTTGAAACTCCATGACTTTGGCATGAAGCATAGTCCCACACAGATTGTTTTGTCTCTTGAGGTGACCAACACTGTGAGCCCCAGCCTGGGCCCTCAAATCCCTGTTGGAGATTCTGCACCCCCTGGATTGAAGGAGCCCATCTGCGTGAAGTCAAGTCTAGTGTGTTTGTAGGTTTGCCATGCAGAAATGCAGGCAGAGTGCAGATGGAACGAATCGCTCATGTTTGACTTGATCTGTATTTGTCTGGCAGTGTTTGCAGTGGTGTTTGTTTCACCGTGCAGAAATTTTTGGGAAAAATTTAATTTGGGTGTGCTCTGATATAATGCATTGGCAGGACGGTGTTTGTGTGTGCTTGCTTGCCAGTAGTTGGCAAAGAATAACTAGGAGCATATGATGCAGTAATAATTCAAGTAATTTATTGCATGGTTTTAGACTGATTGTTTGCACTTTGCCAGACCATACAGAAACCTTAACCTGTGTTACATAACGGAACAATACAAATAATAAGCCTGATGTTATTGTGTGAGAAAAACCTATGGCAAGCCCTGTTTGGAACTGCTGTGGGGACACGCTGCCTTTACCCACAAGTTCCCCATCAACTGATGCCCTGGAAGGCTTTGGAGGCTGCTGGATTTTATTGGGGAGCTGAAGTGCAGAGTCTCTTTACAGCACGGTTTCTGCTGGGAGCTGGGTTAGCACAGTGTGGTTTCGCAGGGCTTGTTCAAACACAGTGCCAGAAAACAGCAACTTCTCCCATTGTCAGCCCACCCCAGGTGAACCTGGATGGGGTTGTTGGTGGTGATGGTCATGAGGATGCTAAGCGTGCATTGTTCCCATGCAGAATAGTGCCAGTGAATGAGCCCCTCTGGGCTGCCTGGCTGCAGCCATTCCTCCCCTCTGGCTTCCAGAGGAGTGAATTAAAACCCCGGCAGGGCAGCACAGCGCAGAGCCAGCACAGCTCCCTCCACCCTGAGTGTATGGTCTCTCCGACACTGCATGAGCCAGAGCTGCTTGAGAGGGCTTTTCCATTCCCATTGCATGGACAGGGCTCTAAAGTGCACTTTTGAGTTTTCTTTTTAATGAGCAGAAGGTAGGGGGAGGAATAAGGCATGTGGGAAGGGACTTTGCTTCCACCGGGTGGAAAGAAAACAGAGCTCGGGGTGCTTGTCCATCAGCATTTCTGAATGTGTGGGCAGTGAGATGTATTTGTGAGTGTGAGAGAAAACAAAAACAGAGCCCCGTCTCCGTGCATTCCATGTTTCATGCAGAGCGCCCTGCCTGCCTTGTTTTATTGTATCTGGCGCGGGGAAGACAGGCTGCAAGATTTATGAGCTGAAGCTAATAGTAAAACAGCATATTACAGCCTCTGTATTAATGTTCTCCCGCACTGAAGTAGCTCTCTCTTCCTGGGGGAATTGATGTGAGGATTGCATCTATCTGTGGTTGAGGTGATAGTGCTATAGGGTGGCCCTGTAGTCAACAGCAGCGGTAGAACAAAAGCAAACCAGAGGAAGAGGGAAATGATGACTCTGGCAACCACATCCATGTGTGAGTGCTGGGAAACGGGGAGAGCAAATGTCAGAGGCACTGAGAGCAGGGAAGGAAATGAGGAAGGGCATCACGGAGGGGGATAACACGAGCTGACTGCCAGCAGCTCCTATCTGGGTTTGTGCAAGGCACCTTTCCACTGCCAGAGGTGGGACTTAGAGTCCCATGTTGGGATTAGTGTGCCCCAAAGCAATGGGGCAGGGTTTGGGCTGAAGCTGTCATGCCCCAGCACTGAGTTGAGCCACCAGAAAAGAGAACAGCACATTCTCCTTGTGATGGAAGCTACCATACTCTTGGTCTGTGCCCCCAGAGGCTGTGAGTGGCTTTGTGGTAAGACAAGAGCTCCGCTCGCTGCTCTTGGTGCAGGGCAAGAAGGCATTGATTTGCGGTGAGCCCGGAGCTCATCTGCACACAGTCAGAGCCAGAGCCCATCGACTGCCCATGCAATATGATGCTGCACAGTCCACACTGTGATATAATTGTGCTATTAGGGCTGCAGATGTCGGGGCTGAGGAAGCTTAGTCCAAGTAACTCTCCTGGAGTTAATAGAAGAAAATCATTAAGGATGAAGTGTTAAGTGGCTCGTTTGATCAGAGGCTGTCTTGCTGAGGATAAATAAGCTGGATCTTGTCCCTGTGCCCAGTTAGCTCCATGTCTCTGGAGGATAAAGTTGGTCTGGGGGGGCTGAGTGTGAAGATAGGTCAGGAGGACTCAGGTGGAATTGAGGCCATGTGAGCACCCCCCCGTGCTGATGTGCTTGCTGTGGGTGCTTTCATTTTCTTTGCTGCCTTTGACTGGTTCATGACTCTGTGCCCTCTCTGGAAGTTCTTCCTGTTCTTATTTTGGAGCTTTGCATTTACGTGCCATGTCCAGGTCTATTCTGGTCCTGCTTTGAGACGTGATGAATGAACATGGCCCCAGTGCCGGGGATGTGGCAGCTCCTACAGTGACTTGCCAGGAGGCTGCTGCCTCTGTCACAAGCATAACAAGAGACAGGAGACCGTAACGTGTCACTAAAAGCCTGGGCACCAGCTTAACCTGGAAACAAGATTTGGAGGTTGTCATATAGTCCTTCTGGAGTATTACATCTTATTTTATTCTCGCAGCATGAATCTGTTGTGTGTTCCAGTGGCAGAGTTTCTGGTGCTCTGACACAGGAGTGCTCCCACTTCCATGCCCAGTCTGAAGCCCAATGAACCTTTTACACCTGAGCATGTTCACACTGGAGAGGTGTTTGTGAACAGCCAAGGGGTGAAGAGGGAATGATTCCAGCTCCCAGCTAGCTTGATTCTCCTCAAGGCCTGCATCTAATTTTGCAACCTGCCTTTTCCATTCCTAACTCCTAGAACTCGGCCTCAGTTGTGCAAATTGGCCAAATTCCCACCTCTACAGGGTCAGTTCTCTCAACGACCCCTGTTTCAAAGCCTCTGTCACCTCCTTGTTCCCATGCTGCTCTATTAGCTGACTTACCAGCACCTTGCTAGTGCTGGTCCAGCTAAGCAATGTGAGACATGGGATTATGTAGAGCCTCTGAACCCTACTGAAGATGTCAACACGCAGGCTGTGCCTAAGTTGTAGGACAAGAGGTAATGGCTTTAAGTTGCACCGGGGAGGTTCAGGTTGGGTGTTAGGAGAAGTTTCTTCTCAGAAAGAGTGGCGAGGCATTGGCACAGGCTGCACAGGGAGGTGGTGGAGTCACCATCTCTGGAGGTGTTCAAGAACCGTGGGATGTGGCACTGAGGGACGTGGTCAGTGGGCATGGTGGGGGTGGATTGATGGTTGGACTGGGTGATCTTAGTGGTATTTTCCAACCTTAATGATTCTGTGATTCTATATACTGGATTCATGAAGTTTAGTTACCTGGCAGGAGGTTGAAATCTCTGATGGGTGGGGTACTGTAAGAATGGCTTTGTGCAAAATAGAAAATTCTGAGAAACTCTACCTAGGTTCTCTTCATTGGGATGAGAGAGCAAAGACAGTGCACTGGGAAACATAGGGGAAAAATGGGTTAATGACTTTAAGAAGTATTTTATTGCAAAATGACTAGTTGTGTATTTTAGCAGGAGGGTGAGTGGGGAGAAAGCAAGGCTCTGGCAGATTGGTGCAGGCAGAGCAAAGTGTACATCAGGCTGTGAAAATGCATGTCCAGGTGCGGATTTAGTGAGAAGCTGTGAAGCTCCAGAAGGAAGGAGATATTTGCTTTTGCTTTTATTCAGCTCTGAGGTGGCAAAACGGCGGATTGCCACCGTTTCCACAAATGGCAGATTTATAGCATGCTGAAAATTGAGTTGCTGCGCTGGTCCCCTGGTTGCTGGCCCCACATGTCAAGTTAATTCTGGGAGCACTTGGTGGCTTTGGTGGCAGATTAGAGCAGCTTGGACCTGGCTAGGATGCTTCATTTCCTAATGGTGACTTGTCAGAGAGATGCAAAGGCAGGGTGATAAAGAGGCTGTGCACAAGCCCACTCTTGATAAAGAGGAAAAGGGTACAACCATCCTCCTGCAGCTTTCAGCATTACTTTCTGCAGCTGAGCACTGAGCAATAGAGCATTTTTGCTCTCCTGTCAGTTAGCAGAAGAGCTGTGCTGCTGTGCATAATACGGGAGCTTTAAAAGCAAACATGCTTGCAGCAGAGGTGCCTGAAAATCCCTGTAGCCATTGGTTTCTGAGCGTGGTGTTTACTATCACAGGGACACATTCATGCTGTTGCTACTCAACTCCTGATCGTAGGCAGCAGGAAGATGCTTCTGAAATAAAAAGGCAAATCTGCATGGAGATTTCCTTACAGGCAACTGCTTTTCTTTTTTTTTTCCCTGAGTTGCTGTGATGTTGGCTATGAAAGCTGCTGTATGCTGGCTTCTGACACTGATAGTGATCAGCTGTGTAACATCAGGTCAAGATGAAAGGCCACAGGAGAGGGAGGAGTTCAGTGTTCCTGCTCAGTGCTCAGGAATTCCAATGTTTTTGGATTGGGGGGGTGGCTTTTTAAAGGAGTAGTAAGGAATCTTGCAAGCCTAACCTGTGCTTTGCCATTCATATAGATATTCTGCACTTGCTGTGGATAGAGAGACTCATTCTCGGGGACATCTAAGGGTGGGAATGAATGGGGGGAGATACCACAGCCTTTGGGGAAGGAGAAATATTTGTGTCATTCCTATGAGTAAAAATAACAAGTAAACAAGCATAGGAATTGGCAGTTTGCAACATACTGTGAGCTGCCTAGTCCTGTGAACTGCTAGCATCCTTTCCAGATCTGTATCAGCCAGAGGTTGGTTCCCACTCTGAAAGCATGTTTTTACAACCTTCCCAATACATTGCTCACATTAGCTGTGCTTGCTTGAGTTATTCCTGTTATTCATAGAAATGTGCAGCCTTTGCTCCCCACCTCTGCACTGTCTCTTCAGGCTGGTGAATGGAGCTGCATTGCCCAGCTCTCTCTGGGAGCACATCACTGAAGAGGATGTGCTCTGTCCTTGATATTTCTCAGCCTTCAGATGCTCCCTGATTGGCAGGCAGCCCTCTAGCATCTGCTGGATTGGTTTCAAGATTGTGAGATTTTTTTTTTTCTTAACTCTTTCTATTCTTTTCTCAATTTGTGAAAGCCCAATAGCCAGCAGGTTGTCACGGTATGTCTGCCACGAGTTCAGCCCCTGCAAAGCTTCTGCTGTTTATTCACTTGCTCATTTTGGCAGATACTGACACAAATGAGCCTCCTTGGATGAAATCCTGCTTCCATTTAAGCACTATTGACTTCATTGATGCTAGGATTACAGCCTTGGAGGTTGGCAACTTGAGGCTGGGTTATACAACCGAGCCCTTGATTTCATGACTAGGGAGTCAGGTCCCATCTGTGGCTGAATTACAAGGTCCTGGACATTATTTATGGGTGACTTAACAATCTTTTCTGTTTGCTGTTGTGTGTTGCTGTAGAAGTGGAACACAGTTTCCAGCTAAACGACAAAATACGCTTAAGCTATGGAGTCCAACCAGGAAACCTCGCTCTTCCTGGTGAAGATCTTGGAGGAGCTGGACACAAAACAGAATACTGTTTCTTACCAGGATCTCTGCAAGTCACTCTGTGCAAGGTTTGATCTGTCCCAGCTGGCCAAACTCCGTAGTGTGTTGTTTTACACCGCTTGTCTGGATCCTAATTTCCCTGCAACTTTATTCAAAGACAAAATGCGATGCACTGTAAACAATCAGCAATCAAAGAAAATCATGGTGGCAGCAGATATAGTAACGATATTCAATCTCATACAAATGAACGGGGGAGTGGCCAAGGAGAAACTTCCAGTTGCAAGGCAGAAAGTGAAGAAGAAGGAGTCCTTTGAGTCATGTAGGTCTGACACTGAGATCTGCAACATGGCAGAGTGTGTGCCCAACTGTGAGCTGAGTGAGCAGGACTTCAGCCAGGCCTTTGCAGTCAGAAGATCTTCAAAATGCAGGAAGATGGACTGCAAAGACTGCCAGCAGTTTGTTCCCTCATCAGAGCCCAACTTCTTGCTTGGAGTTAACAAGGAGATGAAGGGTCGGGCTGCCTCTCTGGACAGGCTGCAGGCTTTGGCGTCCTACTCCATCGCCACGTCTCCACCGTGTGAGATGCAGAGCACGTACTTCCCCATGAACATTGAAAATGAATCTATTTCAGACCAGGACTCTTTGCCTATAAGCACAGGCCTGAAAGAAACTTTCATTTCAAACGACGAGCCGTTTGTGATGCAGTCGTGTGTCCAGAAAAGAAATATATTCAAAGAAGATTTTCATAATCTGATTACAATATCTCCCAACTTAATACCATCCAACAAAAAGCCAGAAGATGGACACAGAGAGCCTCAGAACAGAAAAGAAAGCTCTAAGCAGACTTTTTTCAACCACAGCTTTGAAATGCCATACAGCAGCCAGTACTTGAATCCGGTTTATTCTCCTATACCAGATAAAAGACGAGTGAAGCATGAAAGCTTAGATGATCTTCAAGCTTCAACATATTTTGGCCCAACGACTATTCTTGGGCCCCAGGACACCAAAAAGTGGACTGGAAAGCCAACCAAACAGACTGCCTGGCCAGCTAAAAGCTGGAGTTTAAATACCGAGGAGGTACCTGACTTTGAACGATCATTTTTTAATAGAAAGCAGTCAGAAGAGAAGCCGCGGTACCAGAGCTCAAACAACCCATCTCCAAACTTCCCTTCAGCTGACAGACATCAGTCCTACCTAAATCCAAAGGATCAGCAACCCATTATGCAGACAAACTATGCTGTGAAACAGAACGGACACAAACCCAAGGAAATTCCTTCCATTCTAGATGTGGAAAAGCACGAGCCAGTCAAAAAGTTTAAGGACAAAAGCATTAATTGTACTTCTGTTCAAATCTTAAGCATTGACAGAACCACGAGTGTTGGAACACAAACGGAGCAGCAAGTCCTGGACCATAAGAAATGCAAAGATTTTTGTGCACCTGGCCAAGCCAAGTATGCAGAGCGGCACTCTCTTAAGCACTCAGATGATGACTCTGAAATTGTGAGTGATGATATCAGTGACATTTTCCGGTTTTTGGATGACATGAGTATCAGTGGGTCTACAGGAGTGATGCAGTCTTCGTGCTACAATAGCACTGGTTCCTTGTCTCAGGTGCATAAATCAGACTGTGACAGCTCACCTGAGCACAATTTGACTAAAATCTCCAATGGGAGTGCCTGCAACAAATTAGATAAAGTGGTCCGGGCAGATATCAGTAACGTGGATGATGAACTGAAAACGAGTGTCTGCAAATTAGTTTTGAGGATTGGCGAAATAGAGAAGAAACTTGAATCGCTCTCAGGCGTCCGAGAAGAAATCTCCCAAGTCCTGGGGAAATTAAGCAAGTTGGATCAAAAAATTCAGCAGCCAGAGAAGGTCAGCGTACAAATAGATCTCAACTCATTGACAAGCGATGCCGCGTCAGATGAAAGTAACTCCCCACAGATATTTCAGTGCCACAACACTCCTCATGGAGGCAAGCTAGAGAACAATCCCGAATGGTGCTGTTCAGATGCCAGTGGAAGTAACAGTGAGAGTCTTCGAGTAAAAGCCTTAAAAAAAAGTTTATTTACTAGGAGGTCATCAAGATCGTTAACAGAGGAAAATAGTGCAACTGAATCCAAAATAGCAAGCATTTCAAACTCTCCTCGAGACTGGAGAGCCATTACTTATACCAACAAGGTTGGCATCACGGAAGAGGAGATGAAAGATAGGGATGGAGGAGAAAACAAGGACTGGCACAGGAAATCTAAAGAGGTAATTTCAACCTTAACTCCCATAATAAGCACTTAAAAAAATCTAGTTATGAATGTTTACCACAGTCATCACGAGCCTTGGTATGACAATACTTTGCCCTGCCATGTTATTCCTGTCTTTATTGTTATTGTAATTGAGTGATTTTTGTACCTACATATTTTGTGCTGAGCAGCTGCAATATGGTCAAATTGTTCCTAAAAGCACTTCACTCTTTCGAAAAGAGAGAGGAGTAATTTGGGTGAAGTCTTAGAAAGTAGATGATGTTCATCATCATCATCATGTAAGGAGGCCAGGTAATTAACTTGGTGAAAAGAGCGTGAGGAAAATTATTACAGTCTGAAATTCTCCAGAGGTTGGTTTAAAAGGATGGTTTGAAATTGCATTGTGATGGCTATTATCAGAGAAGCATATTTAAAAGGCAACAAAATATATTCATGGTTTCAAATCACTCAGGAAAAGAATCCTTGTATGTGCACCATGAGATGCAAACTGTAGTTACGTATCTGACTGTCACAGTCATTTACAAGTGTCTTAAACCCCCCACTGCCTTGTTTTGGTCAGTCAGAAGATCTCTGACCATCTGTCCCAACCACTACCCACTGCTGTCTTTGCAGATCACATACCTATGTGGCTGTCCTCGCGCAGGGCTGTGGTTGCTGCTCAGCTGCAACTGCGCACTCCATGGGCAGTTGTTTCAGTTTCAAGGAAGTGGAGCCTGGTAGAAGGTGCTGGAGGTCCTACAGCTCCACTGCCTACAAAGAATATAAGATGGCCTTGCTGTGACTCCTTAAGATGGGGATCGAGGGCAAACAATGATTGAGGAAGGAGAGGGTGATGTTTGATGGGGACAAGTCTAAAGGGATGAACAAGAAGCCACAAACCATGGTTTATTAGCGGATTGCAGAAGGGGAAAAGGGTTACCCTTAGTAAGCCCAACTCATGGCATTTCTGTACATTCATCTGCCCAGGATAAAATGCTGACTTTGAAAGTCCCTTCCTCACTTCTGTGGTAGAGTATAGATCATGTTGGGTTGGTTCAACGGGTGGTATGGTGTCAAGGGAGGAGTACTCCAAGACATCTTCCTGATGAGATTTGATCTGGAAACACAAGTCTGGAAGCTTGCATGGGGCTCTTAGCTTTATGAGGTCAGATAGGATTTTCTGCATGTCAGGGCTATTTTCAGAATAGTTTTATAACCTGCAATCAGCACAAAACCTAAATTTCCTCTTTGCATCTTCTTTGTGTTCGTGCTGTGGAGAGCCGAGTCTGTAAAATACCTCTTTGATCTGGTTGTGAGAAGAGGGCGGGCAAACAGATTAAGGCCAACCAAAGCCTTTGTTCTAGCTGGTACTTTTCTTATTATGACCTAAGCAACATCTTATGGTGAATCTGAAAGGGATATCTCTGTCCTCTGTGTTTAACTCCCTCATAGTCCTGTTTCTTTTCTCAAATTCTTTTGAACCCTATTGCAGGCAGACAGGCAATACGAAATCCCACAGCCACATAGACTCCCCAAACAGCCAAAAGATGCTTTCTTGATTGAACAAGTCTTTAGTCCTCATCCTTACCCTGCATCACTCAAGTCACACATGAAAAGCAACCCGCTCTACACAGACATGAGGTTGACAGAACTGGCTGAAGTGAAACGCGCCCAGCCGTCGTGGACCATAGAAGAATACACGAGGAATTCAGGGGATAAAGGCAAGATTGCAGCATTGGATCTACAAGTGAGTCCCATTTGTTTGATATGAATGGCTTGTTTGTGAATGGTATTACCAGAATGTGCATTTAAGAAGGGATTTGGATAGCTCAGGAAGGAGCTATTTAGTGTTGAGCTACTGGTCTGGCTGATCCCTATCCATCCTGGGTAAGGACAAAGAAAAATGTGGATGTTTGATTGCTGAATGATGATCCTTGCCAGGTTGGTGCTCCCTCTTATTCTGTAATGGAGAAACGTCTGCTAAGCCATCACAATATTGGTAGCTCTAACGAAGATGACGAGGATAACAGGGTGCAGAGATGAACTGCTCCCTGCTCATAGCAAGGCATTGGGCAGAATCTGGCACTGTTGCTTTTTCTTTTATCTTTGTTCTGTCTGAATTCTTCACAGAGAATTTGTGTTAATGCTTTTTCCGTTTTGGAAACATGAAACAAAATATTTGTAGGAGACATTCAATACTGTAACTCCTTTCAAAACACGTTGCTGTTATGGCATTGAAGTGGCTGTGGGAACTACAGTCACGTGAAGAGCAGACCGGTTAATGATGTGTCTTGTTCACATTTTAGTTCAGCTTGCAAGTGTGTGTGCCTTTGTGGTAATTCTCCCAATAGTCCCTGCTTGCCTGATTTTGGTTCATGCTGCAGAATGCCAACTGGGTTTGTTCATTTTTGAACTATATCACATATTGTGTCCCCTGAGCAAATGATGCTTTCCCATCCACTAACGGGCCAAACCAGAGGTAGTCCCAAGCCACTTCCCTCTCTTCAAAGTCAAAAGGGGAGGTCCAGGGTCTTTACTGCTTTTCTGCTCATCTGCTCCTACCAGACTGTACAAATTGTTAATGCAGGCATAGCTATATACCCTAAAAAGAATAACAAAAAACAGCAGAGAGAGAGAGAGAGAGAGAGGTTAGTGAAAGACAACCCACATTTTGGGTTTAAATTTTCCTAAATCACAGTATATTTGAAACTGCAATAAGAAGGTTCAGGCTGGATGGGGCTCTGAGCACCTGATCAGCTGTAGGTGTCCCTGTTCATTGCAGGGGAGTTGGACCAGATGACCTTTAAAGGTCCCCTCCAACTCACACGATTCTATGATTCTATACAGCAGCACGTAGAGCCAGCAAGGGGACTGGTGCTGACCTCAGGCATTTTGGGCTGCTTGCAGGCGTGTGCATGTCCCAGAGCCGAGCAAGCTGCTTTGGTTAGCTGCTGGGCTGGCAGCGTTTGGAGCACACTGACCGACAGCCCAGGGCTGATCAGCAGTCCATGCCATCACCCCCACAGTGCTACAGTGCAACTTGTGTGAATTCTCATGCAGGGATTTGGGCACAGCATATTTTCCTCCAGGCTCAGCTCACGAAAACACCCTTATCCTCACCAAGCTCTGCTCCTTGCAGTGGCTGAAATGCACTCAGAGAGAAACTGAGCAGCACAGGGACCTCAGCTGCCTGCTGCTCTCTGGGATTTAAAAGCATCAAGGGGTTTACCAAATTCCTTCCCTTGTCATTGCAGCCTGTGTGCTATAGTAGGAATAGGCTGAAAGCAGTTCCTCTGCAGCAAAGCAGCCCTTATCTGCTGAGCAGAGGCGACTGGGGAGGTGATATTTGGAAGCTCAACTCCCCTGGGAGAGGTGTTCTCCATCTGGCCCTTGTAGGACTGCTTTCTTCCATGTAAGCAGCTCTGCATGACTGTGAGCAAACCAGAGAAAGCAGCTTAGTGCCATCATTTATCTTTAGGATAAAGGTGATAAAACTTTACGGGTTTGATTCTCTCCCCCCAAAAGGACTGTAGGAATTGCATCTACTCCACAAACCTCGCGTCTAGACTTCATAATAGAGCTTACTGACAAACTTAAAGAACAGACAGACTGATGAGCAGGTTTTTCCCAGTGATTAAGTTTATTAGAACTGAAAGTAAATACATTATGCTTTAATGAACATTCCTACATCTGGCAATGAAATGGGAAAGGAAGCTGATTAACAGTAATGGGCCTTTTTAATAATGCATCTTCCTTCTGAAGTAGTTAAAAGGTCAATATCTATGCAGAGGGGTCCAAAAGTATAATTTCCTTGAAGCATGGCATGGCTGTCCTTGCTTTTGTTTTTACTGTTGTTTGCTCATTTAAAATTTCCCTTTATCTTCCTTTAAAGCAGAAATTGCAAAATTGCATTCAGGCCAAAGGCATGGGGTCTGAGTGAGATACCAGTGCTTTGTCCTGTGTATGATGAGGCACTGTCAGAATGAATGGTGCAGAGCGAAGGCTCAGCTGATGGTCTCTGCTTCAGCTATCTCAGAGATCTCCATTAAACGATCATGAAACTGTTGCTTAATAGTTTATTTCTGAGGTGGCTATGCAGTCCTGCCTTGGAATGCTTCTTTGCATAAAGCAAGTTGTGCTTTCAGGCAAAGGGAGGTTTCAGCCAGTAGCTCGTGGCCACAAATCTCAGTGAGCCAATTAAAGGCTTACCCAAATCCCTCTCAAGTCTGCTGGAGTTTCTTTGTGCTGGGTCCAGCGAGCTTTGCATTGGGCCCATTATGGCACAGAAATGTATGTGTTAGAGTATTTTCACTGGGAGGTTTCTATGGGGAATCGTCTTCATTTTTTAAAGAAATGGTCTTTTGGATACTCAGATACAGGAGACAGCTTTAAGGAAAAGTTGTCATTTTTCAAAATATTTTTTTTTTCCTCTCCTTTTTAACATTTTTCTTTCTTTCCTTCTACTAAATGCAACACAGTGCCTGCTGGTTGGGTTTTCCATTTTTTTCCTCCAGTTTTCCCTTGGAGAAAGGATGAAAGGAAAAAAAAAAGCACAAGCAAGGTAGAAATGTAAAGCTCAAAGAGCTCAAAAATTACAATGAAGAAAAAAAAAAAGGAAGAAAAAACCATAAGAAATAAAACTCTCAAAAAACCCAATGTCTTGAGTGGGCCTGTGTGGAGCCAGAAGTTGGACTCGATGATCCTTATGGGTCCCATAGAACTTGGGATATCGCATGGTTCTTAGATTCAAAGTTAGGGTTGGCTTTGTAAGATGTCAGTTGTAAGGAGCGTGTGTGAGGAACCCCTCCTACCAGCTGGGCTTTAATAATTTAGAAAGCAGTAACAGTCCGGTTGCTGACATCTCTGCTGCCAAGGAGATTAAAGAGGTCTTGTTTAAATGCCACCCAAGATGACGACGTTTCCAGCAAATCAGAAGTGTGTTGGGGATTATGCAGCAGAATTATACCATTGAGGGAGTTCATTTCTTGCAGTATTTTGTTGCCACTTCCGTCAGTCTTAGAGAATTGGGACTGGGAGAAATGGAGTTGGAGGGACGTACAGAGCAGCCACAGCTCACTTTATCCTGACAGCAGCTGGGGGGCCTTCAGGCACAATTGCTTTGCTTACTTTGTTGATGACAGATCCCAGGCAGTTAACAACTGTTTCCTTTTAATTTTTAGACTCAAGAATCTTTAAACCCGAACAACTTAGAATACTGGATGGAAGACATTTATACTCCTGGCTACGATTCCTTGTTAAAGCGCAAAGAAGCCGAGTTCAGAAGAGCAAAGGTGTGCAAGATAGCCGCGCTGATAGCAGCGGCCGCTTGTACGGTGATCCTGGTCATTGTAGTTCCCATTTGTACAATGAAATCCTGAACCCACGGACAGAGCCGTGACTGCAGCTGTGCGCATCTCAGATAGCTCACTTCTGTGTTTCAAACACCCGGTGGCAAAACTGTAAAGGAATTTGCTGAGGAGGAATGTTCTGAGGATGTCCTGGTGGAGAGTGCTGTAAACGCAGACAAAACAAAAGCGATGAGAGAAAATGTTTTTTGAGAAGTATTACTTTAAATGACGGTCTGTGCGTATGGCAGAGCTGATGGAAACTCGGTTCGATTTTTATGCATTTTTAAAAGTGCAATATTTTTTTTCCTAAGGAGACAGTACAATGTTTTCCAGGATCAGAGACTGATGAGAATCCAGCAAAAGGGCAAGGTTGTCTGAGCTATGTTGCATTCAGTGGAGGTGTGAGTTACCTGCAGGTAGCACTGTATAGAAGGGAATGTTCTATATGCATTACATCGGGGAGCTACAAAGGTCTTAAAGCTCTCTACAATGCATAAAACTCTGAATGTATTGTATTTATTTTATAGTATTTATGTATTTCATGATCATTTGATTGAAAGCAGACTGTGTAGCCATGAACAGAGTTCATTCCTATGTTCAGATTAAAAAGGGCTCTTTATATTTGGTCTTGCCCTAAGACCCACTATCATCACTGAGTACTTAGATAAGTGCAATGTGCTGCAGACCAAAAAGATTATGTTCTAAAGCAATCAAAAGAGGTTTCAGTTGCTTCTGTTGAATAACATTTGCATAGAGCTGGCAAACATGCCTTGCCGAAAGGGTATTCTTTACCTCCGCAGACAGTGGAATTGTCTCAATTTCACTCCTGCCAGCAAGCAAAGCTGGCAAATCCAAGCAGCGCTCTGCTAAAGTTCTTGCAAATGTAATCTGAACAGTTATAATTTTGTCACAAAGTCTTCGTGCCTTTTTTTAGACTGTAGATTAAACAGAACGGTTTAATTTTGCTATTTTAAGCCCATAACATAAATCACAGCATAATGGGTACTAATGGAGCTTCTTTTCCCGCAAGCCTTCTATACAGTTCAGATTGCTCTTCAAATTGCAGGGCTGGTGGTTACTGAGCACTTATATTAAGGGCACAGTTTTTCAGCACTGGTGGAAGCTTGCTGTTAATGCAATACATTCAGCGCAGGGAGCCCTTCTGCTTCCCTAGTGCTAATGTACTTAAGAATGATGGTTGAGTCTACTGGGCAGCAAGAAGTCTGTAACCCCATAAGAAACATCCATTTAATGCTTTATCCCAAGTGCACATAGCAGGTTAAAAGGAATTCTCGAGCTATGATAGAAACTCCCTGCCATGGTGTAAGTAAATACCCGGACGGTATTTCTCTTCTGTCACAAATAGATGGGAAAAAATATCTAAAAAAAAGGTATTTTCAAGAATTAATGTGATCTTGCTGGTCCTCTAAGGGGAGCATGATCCTTTTAGTGAATGCTCTTTACGGAAGGTAATTTGGCTCCTTCACAGCCATATAGTAGCTGTGAGAGCATCCCCTGCCTACCCTCTCTGGGTTGATGGATGCACATCCTACACCAAAACCTCCACCTCCTGGTGCAGTCCTGACCCAAATCCTGTGGTTTTTTTACCCATTCCTATACTAAGATTTCTCTTTCCTTCCAGGTGCTGCAGGATGGAGTCACAGTAGGCAGGGAATAATTCACACCATCTATTTTGGGCTCCCCTTAGGCCTTCTATCACCATGTGATTCAGAGCACCTATGTTTAGGGGCTCAGCTTCCATATGTAGTAAATATAGACAGGTAGAGTAACCCCCAGGGATGTTTCAGAACTGCCAGCAAGATGTCTAATTTTAGACATGTGAATACTCTCCGCAGGGCCATTGCTCTGCATTTTACCTTATGCACAATTTATGTTGATTGTAGATGTAGAAATCTCACTGGTTCCAGGTAGCAACAGGAAGCCCTAATGTCATTTGTTGGCATCAAGGAATTTTTGCATTAGGGACATCATATATCCTGAGGATTTGAGACGAGATGGAGTCATGAACCTAAGAGCTCAGCATCCCAAGTACCCTAATTTACTGAGGTGCTTTTGCTCATCCTGCCATTGTACAGAGGCAACCCATCCCATTGAGGCAGCGGTTTCCCTGCATGCCAGCACATGGTTTGGCACAAATCCCTAATGTGAGCTCCATTTGGCTCCCGCAGTGTCTGGGAGCATCTCAGCAGTGCCAGGAGCCCATGGGCAGTGGGGAAGGCAGAGCCCGGCTCCACCTCCATGCTCCACAAATACCTCTGGGGGCCACCACCTTGCCTTCCCTTATAGAAAATGGGTATCCCTAGGCTTCCCCTATGGAAAATGGGCATTCCAAGTCTTCCCAATGAGTTCCACATCTTTGCTTAGAATAGGTAAAGGTGGTGCAGTGGTGGCTGCTGCTGCCAGAGGAGAGCAGCCCAGGAAGGAGGGACCCTTCAGCCCTGCACAGAATGTATCGAACAAGGGGAGGTCCTACAATAGAAACCCGTGAGAATATTGTGGTTGACCTTGTGAACCAGTTATCAACTCGTATATGCTGTATACTACATGATAGACTTTTGTATTTAAAAAGAAAAATAAATTAAAGCTATAGGTACATTGTAATCCTTGGTGTGATTGAAAAAAAAAAAAGTGTCCTAGATTGTATTATTTAATTAAAATTATGATGAGCATATTGAACTGTTTTTCATATTTATGCCTTATAAACTTGATATATTACACATGATAAAATGCAACTGCAAGAATTATAAAAATAAATAAATAAATAGTATTCTGGGGGCGAATCCTGTTTACTTGCCCTAAAACAAGAGAGCTGCAGAAACCAGCTCCACAAATCATATGTGTAGAAGAGCAAGAACAGAATCTGTTCCCAAATGACTTTTTAGGATTTTTTTTTTTTAATGGGGCTTTGGTTAATGTACTATGTAATAATTTTATTTTATAAAGTAACTGTACAATGTTGCCTTTTGGTTCATTTAAATATAATACCAAATAAACTTGAAAATTACAGCGTCCCAAGTTTTAATGAAGCAGTTACAGTAATTTATTTCTCCATTGCTTTTCCTCTTTTTCTTTTCCAGGGGCATCAAGATAGCCATGGGATGCGAGCATCACAGTGTTAGATAACTAAGCACACTATCTAGTTCTTGGCGGAATTGCTAATGGATTCCTCACTTGTGAAGTAATAAGATGGCAGCAGATAATGAAAAATGAGTTTGTTGGGTTTCTTTTAAAATCTCCTTTGCATTACATTGTCTGAGCTTTTGGGCGATTAGCTCTTGACACTAATCACAGTATTTCATATTATAGGTTATTTCATGACTGAGTTATGCCATCTCAACTGTTCTAACAAGGTCACGACTAATATTTTGGAATCTCTTTTCTTTACATGTTTATGCAACCACTGTTCCTTTTATGTCAGTACAACAGATAACTATGTATAGTCACTTACCTATCAGCAGGAGATTCATTTGCTTAGGATCCCCATTTGAATTTAATTTGTTGCTTTTGACTTGTTAATTGCAAAAGGACATTGTTTAAAATTCCAGGTGTTGCAACTACAAGTAATCCAGCATCAGAGACTGCAAAGAGGAGCTGTAGAAAAGACAACATATGTGAATGGTGAACAGTGACAGGAAACACAGTAGGATAAGATCCCAATTTCCTCATCTCTGCTGCATAAACCCCTTTTACGCATTGCTTTAGCAGTCCTGTTGAGGATGGGGCTGTTGAGTTCTCTGTGTGGGGTTCTCTTTGGCCGTGGGTTGGGCTGCAAACCAGCACAAGTTCCCTTGAGAGGGACTATCCTCATTTTGGGGGATTGTAGCATGGACTCGCATCAGTTTCAGACTTCTCTCTTGTACCCATCAAGTCCAGAAGATTACGGGTGAAAGTGCCCTCTGAATTTTTATTTTATAGTGCAAATCCAGGAATAGGAACTGTCATAAAGATGCTAAATGTAGCCAGCCTCATGCCAAAAAAGGTCTCTGGCTCTAGTCCCTTAGCCAAGAAACTAAATGTATAGGATATATAGACCTTATCTGTGTCATCATTGTGCTGGAAGGCCAGGAGGCTGCCAAGTTTCTGCAGCCATTGCTGGAAAGAGTCTCTGAGTCTCGAGGTAGAAGGAAGCTCTCATGAGCAATGCTGTGTCTTCCACAAGGACACAGCACCATGCAATCTCTGCTTCTGTGAGTGTATTGCTCACACCAATCAATTGTCCTGGTTGAATAAATCCTTTATTTCAAAGAGAGCTTTGATGAATGGTTCTGCCTGACACATAAAAGAGTGAATGAAAATGATCCAATGAAATATTGGATCTCTGGGCCATACTGAGTCACAGTGCTCCTGTGACTCCATCACACTGAATCCACAGACCGAAGAAGAGGAAGTAGCCCGCAGCCCGGATTGTTTGCGACGTGGTCCTGTTTAAAGGAAAGGTCAGTTGTGTTGGTGTGCACTTTGGGAACAGGCAGGTGTCTGTGGGAGTAATTATAAAGATGAGATACTTCCTTTAATCTGATATTTTCTTTGTTATGTTTTCAGGAAACAGCACTATGCTTTAGAAAGTGCTGTTCTGCCAGTAATCCCTCCAGGAAACTTCACTTCTGATGACTGCAGGGACCATGGACTGCTCAGTCTCTTGTTGTTACACAAATCCTCACAGGCTGCTTAGAAACTGGAGCAACTCTTCAAAAAAAGGAAGAAGCAAGCGATCAGCAGCCCAGCTCCTCCCTCAAGTAAGTTCCTTTTGATTTTGTTTATTTCCTGCAGTATGGTCAAACTGTCTGTGAGAGTCACAAAGCTCTTCCGAAAGCAACAGTGCACTCATCCTTCCCAAGGCTGATAGATGGAGATTTTCAAGGAAGCCTCGTGAATAGTCCTGGGTGAGTCCAGCTCAAGAAAGCAGGTGAGGAGGCTTTCATGGTTCACTGCTGGACCAGAGAGGTTGTCCATGAAACTTAATGCATTATAGGGTTGAGGAAATGGTGGGGAGTACGTGTCTGGAGATACAGTTGCTGCTGAGAATGGGGGCTTTTAGAAACAAAATGTTCTGTGGCAGCTTCTTCCCAATTATCCATCCCTAGTCCTGCTTTCCCTGCCCTCCTGGGTCTGTGGATTTTGGGACCTCTCCTTGTCCCATTGATGGCGCTGGCAGCCAAAAGCACATACAGAATTGGGATCTGGAGCCTCCTCTCACTGACCCTCAAAACATCATGGGAGCCTGGAAATCACAGAGTTATGAAGATGCCCCCGGTTAACTTTAACACTGGGCTTTATGGAGGTTGCACTTCTACACCACTCTCTACAAACAGAAGACTAAAAACTGATTTAATTTATTGAAGACAAAAGTAAATGGGTGAAACCCATTAGGTAAGAGTGTGTTGTTCTGATTTCTGGTGCTTAAAAATAATGCCCAACTCTGCTATTCACAGAGTGAATATTCTCTGCTCTGTTCTCCGGTATAAGCTGTGCTATCTACACATTGTTCCCGTCACACCCTGGGGCTCCAACCCATGCCTGCCTCAGCCACGTGCAGGTGTCCCCCTGTGCCAGAGGAAGGGGAATAGAGGGAATTACCTGTCCTGAAAAAGCCCTCCCTGGGAGAAGGACAAGAGAAATGTGAATTATTCTGCCCAGCCCTGGAAACAATGGGCAGTCTGCTCACTGTTGAAAAGCTTTGCTGTGAGTTCTGCTTTAGTGACAGACAAATCTCTGTCTGCACTGAAAATTCCCCATCCTGCCGGGCTGACGTGCTACCTGCAGCAGAACAAATCTTTGTTGTTCTGAGTGTTTTTCCCCACATAAAGGTGAGAGGAAAGGGGAGGGCCAAGGAGGCTGAGTCATTTGTATTCTTGCCTTCTCTTGCTAATGAAATATTGCTGCTGAACTTTACCCTGCCTTTCCTGTTACCTTTTTTTGTTTGTTTGTTTTTTTGCGGTGGTTACCTTTTAAGAGCCTCATTAAATTGTGTTATGAAAATTTATGACTGTGCAGTGAATGCGTGCAAGTGTATTAATTCTCTTCAAGGCCAGTGTCTCGTAGCTGTAAAATTAATGTTATGGTGTGATTTCTAGTATGGCTAATTGCTATTCAGTAAAGCAGCACTCCATATTTTCTCACCTTATGGCACTTAATTCCTTCAATCAGCCTTTCATTGGGGAGTTTCCCAGGTAACTGTCAACAAAGGATGTATGCACAATACCTATATACTGGATATTAGGAGAAATTCCTCAGAAAGAGTGGTGATGCAATGGCACAGGCTGCCCAGGGAGGTGGTGGAGTCAGAAACATGTAGATGTGGCACTGAGGAACGTGGTTAGTGGGCATGAGTTAACGGTTGGACTAGAAGACCTTAGTGCTCTTTTCCAACTTTGATGATTCTATGATTCTAAATGTGTATTTTTCTACATTTAGTTAATGCGATTGACAATCTTGTGAGCTTGTTCAGCTGGGTTTGAGCTCCTTTGGATGGGGTAAGTTTAAAGGTTCGAAAGCAGACATCTCTGAATGCAGTGGGTTAAAAACGTGCCTCTTAACCATGGCTAAACCCTGCGCTGTTTGAAAGCAACTGAACAATAATAGGTCAATAAAAGCTCAGATCACTTGAAATTACCTACATTTATCCTTACATTTTCTTACTAAGTAGAAAAAATCCTTTCTTGCTAGAAGATAGCTCTGGCGGCAAGCAGTGATATAGCACCTGGGAGGTGCTTGGCTCTGCTTGTCAAAGTGTTCCAGTACCATGAAAGTGATGGATGACACCAGGAAAGCATTTGAGGAAGGAGAGTAGAGGAAGCATGATACTCTGCTGGGTGGCGGTGTGGGGAGGGCAGGATTAGCACTGCAGGAGCCAGGCAGGCAGCAAGCATCTGCTCAGGGCCACCCAGATCAGAGCACAATGGAAACAAGAAATCCTTGGACTGGTTACCAAGGAGCTGGGAAACTCCAGGATACTGTACTCGTGGGGGATTTTTACTACCCAGACATCTGCCGGGTAACAAATGCAGCTAATCATGGAGATAATGTACAGCCCTAATTCACTATAAATTCTCTCCCATATGTTTAGAATTGTATTTACAGTAGGGAGGGAGTGATGGTTATTCATGAATCAAGGTGAACTGAGGAGCCAGTGCAGAGATGGCCATATATTGTGGGAAATGCTATGTGACAGGCTGGAGCAGAGTCCTTCTGAAAGCAGGGATGTATTTATGGTATTCTAAGAAGCAAACATTTCTGTTGTTACTGATTGCTGTTACATGTGCTGATGGAACTCTTCATTTCTCAGAAACCTCTGCTGACCTTGAGGCACGAGCTCACAGGTGGACGAAATCTACCTCCTTCAGTTCAGTTCTGCTGATCAGGAGGGTGAAAATGATTAAGAAAAAGGTAACAAAGGAATGGTAGCATAGGAGAGGATGTTGTTCTGTTGACATGGCCTTTCTTCATCTGCAGGCAATATTTTTGCTATCTAACTCACTTTGGCCTCAAAAGAGCAATGTGAGCTCAAACATAAGTGATACTGGAATGGGATGGAGGTGTTCCAGCTGGTTCATTGTGAGTTTCAGTGCTTTTTGCTCCCGTTGGGTGATTCCCACTGTGCTTGCCCATGGGGGCTGTTTTGGTAAGGAGGCTGTATGTGGAGCACAATGGCATTACTGCTTATCCCTCATTTACAATTGTGAATATGCCACTCTGTGGACGCTGGTCACTGTAATACCCCTGGCCATGTGTGTCCCCCACTGGCTGAGCCTTCAAGCCATTTGCTGGCAACAAGAATTTTCCTGTCGTGGGTGAGAGGGAAACCCCTCAAACAGCTGTCTGAAATAGAGAAAGAATAAAAAGCAATGAGAAGGGGCTGCAAAGCCCTAAACATAGGAGCATCTTTTAAAAGAGAGCTTGAAATACCTTTTCCCCTGTTATTTTCCTTGCAGGAGCCCATGTTCGTGCTGCTGGTGAGAGATGGATGGGTCAGATTACTCCATCCCACCCACTGCATCAGCGTATGTCCTTGCCATTGCTGTCCCCCATTTCTGCCTGCCCTGTCTGCTTCCTGCTGGAAATCCGTCTGCAGAGCAGAAGGGCTGAGATAACAACCAGCTGTGAATGAGGCTGTCTGTCCTCAGCTCTTGGTGGTCCAGTGCGTCAGGAAAGGACTGGCTTGCTGGGAGGATGGGGAAAGCATCGTGAGTGGGGGGGAACCACCTGGCCAGTTTGGCTCTTGCTTTGGATTGAGGAAGGATTGGTGAATTGCAGATTTTTAACATGTGCTGAGCTGTACACAAATGCCTAGGGCAGGAGCTTTATTTTCCCCTAAAACATTAATTGATTAACTTTCCCCTGTTCTTCCACCAATGTTTTTCTAAGAGTATTTTTAGTGTTATTGATTTTTTTTTCCTGTATATTTCCAAAGAAGTAGAGAGAAAATGAGAGCAATTGCTCTATTTTCTGGAAGAAATAGGCAAAACAGGAAAATCAATGCCTTCTAAACTTTCCTGGACAAGGGTGAAATTCCTGTGGTAATGAAGTCCAAGTTCCCAGCACTTCTGCAGAGTCAGTCTGTCACCCCAAACACCCTGCAGTGCACCTGCACTCTGTGCTGTGGGGAACAGCATTCAGTAGGAAGAGACAGTTCTCAGATGCAGCTGCCTCTAAGGCATCACACACCCCTGGGCTCCAATAGGACCACAACATGTAGATTTGATCTTGGAGACCTTTGTGGTCATGTTCTCCCCTCAGACACATGCACAGAGCTCACAGTGTGGAAACTTCTCCTAGGTAACTAGTGAGGATGAGAATTAACTCCTTTAAGTTGTGACAGGGGAACTTTGGGTTAAATATTAGGAAAAATTTAATCTCAGAGCAATGATGCATTGGCACAGGCTGCAGAGGGACGTGGTGGGGTCACCATCCCTGGAGGTGTGCAAGAACTGCAGGGATGTGGCACTGAGGGACTGTGGTCAGTGGGCATGGTGGGGGTGGGTTGATGGTTGGACTGAGTGATGATCTTTTCCAATCTTAATGATTCTATTCTTAAGTTTGTTTGTAATCAAATGTATTCCTTAAAAGCTCTGTCAGGTCGTTATCGGTTTCCTTACAGCTCCAGTACTGATGCTGTGAGCTCTCGCAGCACCAGGGTCACCCATACTCTTCTTCTTCCCTTCACCTCAGACCTGCTGGCTCTGTCTGCAGAGACAACCTTTGTTGAAACATTTTACATCAAAGTTAATACCGATGCTGAGAGGATGTCACAGCAGTGCAAGTCAAACTGTGCAAGGAGTGGGGGTATCTTGATGGATTTGAAAGGAACACTTTAGCCTGTGCATGGGAACACGTCCGATGCCATTATGTGTTAATGGATATGATTTATTTCAGGGAAAAGAGGAGAAGAGAACCCAGACAAATGTAGAACCGATGATGTATAGGTAACAACACTGTTTGGAATATAAATACAGACAAACAGCATATTTGTTGCCGATGGTGCAATGTTCTTTCAGATAATAAAGCCATTTTGTAACTATTTGTCTGTGTCGTGAGCTTGCACACATTGTGTCTCAGTTTTTCATTTCTAATGAGGCTTTCAATCCTGAATATTTTTTCTTAGATCAACAAAAATGGTTTGACGTCCATTTTGCAAAAGGCTTCTGTTTGAAGTATTAGAACGTCCTGTTCCCGCGTCGCTTCCTTCTCTTCCCTGAATCTCCCCCAGTTCTTCTTAATCAGCTAGACAGAGAGGAAAATACCTGCAAATAGAGATGTATGTTGCTGTATTTTCTGTTGTTGCTACAGAAAATGCTCCTCGTGTTCCTGGGCTCTGTTTTCACACTGTATTTGGCAAGAATGTGTTGCGCTGCTTTTCTGGAATCTCAGCATGGACTCGAACCTGGGGAAAGCATTGTTTTGCATGTTTTTTGACATTTTAGATGACTTCACATGGTAGGAGTTGTTCATCTTACTTTTGCTACAGGCTACTTTACCATAAATCTAATGAAAAAATAACAAGAGAACTTGATTGTCATCTTATTTCATGAATTCGGTTGTATATGAGGATTCTTTTTCACCATGTACAAATGAGCTGTGTCTTTTTTTAGGTGGATTGTAATCACGGAGGGGAAAAAACTTCCTGGGAAGTGAAGAGCTGCGTTCAGGGCAGGTGAAGGACATTTTCCCCCAATAATACTGAATTATCTGCTCTTCTCTTAGGAGGTTGCCATAGGTAGTAACTGATCAGAACATAATAAAATTCATCAGGAGTAAGTTTTACAGCAATGCTCTGTTTTACTTAAATATGTGATCAAAAGATAATGCCACTTCAGAGGAGCATTTTAAAACAAGAGCAAAATCTGGCAACTTGTTACATGCCCTCAGTGACTGTAGTCCTAACCGGACACCTTGATCACGGCTTCCTTCGCCTCATTTCATGTTGCTTACAAAGTTACCCTATGCAAAAATGTCATGACTGATTTACTTTAAGAAAGAAAAGATAAATTCGTTCTGAAGGTGGGAGACGGTTGATCTTTGGGCTCAAGTCGAACACAAATTGTGAACAATCTCTGTGCAGATTTAACGCAGGGGATGTGCCAAGTGACTGACAGCAGGGGCACAGCAGAGAACACCACCATGCAGGGCACCACCATAATGAGGTGGAAAGGTGACCTGATGTCAGATTTCATTATTTCAGACTTGGAGATGAACTTCCCTCAAAACTGCTTGCCTTCCCGTGCATCTCTGCACTAACCCTCCCACCAGCCCTATCTGCTCTCCTACTTTTTGAAGCATCCTGGAAACTCCATATGAAGCCATATCCTGAAGTGACACAGGCTTCTCCCTGCAATGCCCTGAAAGGAGGTTGTAGTGAGTTGGAGGTCGGCATCTTTTCCCGGGTAACAGTGATAGGATGAGAGGTGATGGCCTTAAGTTGTGTCAGGGAAGTTTATGTTGGACGTTAGGACAAAATACTTCTCAGAGAGAGCGGTGATGCAGTGGCACAGCTGCCCAGGGAGGTGGTGGAGTTACCGTCCCTGGAGGTGTTCAAGAAAAGGGGAGATGTGGCACTGAGGGATGTGGTCAGTGGGCATGGTGTGGGTGGGTTGGGGTTGGACTGGGTGATCTTAGTGATCTTTTCCAGCCTTAACAACCCTATGATTCTCCATGGTTTTTACTGAAGCAGTTCAGCCTGTATTGAGATTTAGTGCTAAAGAGAATGATTCAGGTAGTGCCAGGTTGCTGTTCTGCAACTGCAGCATTACATTGCTGTGTTTCAAGAAGAAAAGGGAAGAATGACTTTTGCATTCGAAGCCATATAAAGGGATTGAGGCAGATGAGCATATAATTACCCTTGCTGGAGCAGGGCCAGGGGAAAGGATCCACAGCTCCCCACCCACACCCTTATTTTCAGCACTTCAAATGAGAGATTGCACAGGATGCATCAAACTGAATGAAACAGAGTTTGTTTCTGTCTGGACATCTCCTACATCATGCCCACATCAGGCACAGACAGCTGGTCAATATGGCTTGCACCGTGCTGCTCCTCCAAGGCTCATCTTGCAAACTCCAGTGAGGGCAAGGAGCCTTTCCCATTCATTCAGGTGAGTTATGAAGCAGGCCATGAATGTGCTCGTTTTCCAACACAGGCAAAATACTTTGTTGAGGCAGATAATTTCTACCTGTGACTTTCCCTTTTACAATAGAAACCTTGGCCTTAATCCAGAAAAGCACTTTAGTGGGTGCTTAACTGGAACTTTGTAGTGGCTCTGCTGATTTCAGGGGATCAGCTCTCCTGCTTGCGGTTAAACATGAGGGGTGGGAGACGGCAGGTGGGTGGATGAACACGATTGCCCAGGGCCCCTGCTTATTATGTGTGATTATACGGGCTTAGCGTTGGGCTGGATCTGGGCCCGTTTGAACAAAGAAGCAGGATTAGCAGGCGTGCAAATAGAGAGCAAAGCCAGAGGGTTCCTGCAGTATTGAACACAACTTTGTTACTCTGACAGAATGTATAAAAGTGAATGAAAAGGCTGTATGATTGCTGTTGCCATCCCGTTAATTAGGCTGAACTCATGCTTCATTAGTGCTGCAATATGCTTCCATCTTAACAAAGCCCTGTTGGGTGTATGAAGCCACTTCACTATTAGTAAAGTGAACCCTTATCAGAAAGCCCTGTAATTCATTTCATAATATGTCATGTCATGACATATATTGTACTGAAATTTCACTGGAGAGACAGATTACTTGCTTAACACTCGCTTTCCTAATGAACAGGAAAAGATATTTTCCAAACTGAGTTGTTTATTGTGTTGGGAGCTCCTCTGACCTCATGCCTAATTATGTCGCACGGTCCTGCAGCAGGGTTTCAAGTACTTAATAACTAACACAAATTGAACTGAGCTGCTTTTCCTCTCGCACAATCTCTCAGTGGCATTGTGAAAACACAGCCAAGCATTTAAATCCCTGTTTGTTGCTGTCATTGTGGGGAAGAGAGTTTTTTTGTGCTTAATGAGTGCAATATCCCTGCAATAGGAATGCAGCAGAAACATTAGCACAACCCACATTCCCTGCTTGCAGCAACACTGATTAAGCAGCATATTGAAAACTTGACACAGAAGCGAGAAACAAGATATGCTCGATCGTTCACTCATTTGGCCAAGGAGGTTGTGGATACCCCATCCCTGGAGACATTCAAGGAAAGGCTGGATGTGGCTCTGGGCAGCCTGGTCTGATGGTTGGCAGCCCTTCACACAGCAGGTGGATTGAAACTAGATGATCATTATGGTCCGTTTCAACCCATTCAATTCTATATGATTCACTGCCCTCAAGGGGACACTGCACTCCCCTAATACCACCCCACTGTGGGCAGAGGGTGTTGTAGTGGTGTTGGGATGGATGCTGAACTGGCAGTGGCTTTCTTATGGGCTCCTAATACAGGGAAAGCAGCCTGGATTGAACCAGAGCATGGGTCAGCATCGACCTCAACTGAGGAGCTGACTTGAGTCAGCTCTGCTCTACCAACCACCATTTCTCAGCAATGCTGGTGAGTTTCTGTGGCTGCCTTTGACATCATATTTGTGCAGACTGGAGTATGTAAGGGCTAACACCCTCAAAAAATCTCAGTGAGTTTTTGCTGACCTTTTTTATTCTACCTATCCGCACAGTGTTGCATACGGTAGCTCTCAACAGTGTGGTCAGCACCATTGGAGCACAATTGGTCATGTGTGGGGAGAGAAAGAGCAAATGGGGGAGAAAGTGGATGTAGGAAGGAGTGACATCTACCACTGAGCCCATAACAGTGGAATAACTTAGTCAGTTGGGAACTAAAAGTGGATTCTCAGAAGGAATGCTATTTAGTGGCTAAGTAGAAATCTTTCATGGAAAATGCTTAACTACAGTAAATTCAGAAGATCCTGATATATTTTATCCCAAGAGGGAATAATGTCTTTTTTGATGCCTTGGGGCCACCATCACTGTAAGCCACAGTTCTTGAGTGTTGCCAGGTTGGTTTAAATTTTTCTGGTGGAAGAAACATCTTTCATTGGCTTAAAGCAATTGCAGAGCTGTGGTATGAGACAAGTAGTTGATAATTCTGCTAAAGCTGAAGGATGGATCTACGGCTGCTTGGTGACTTAATCATGTGGTTTCCTAAGCTCATTTTCATAAAGGTTACTCGTATAAGTGAAAGGGAATAAAGAAAACCATATGTCAAACAGCAACAAACTGGAAACTGCCAACTGATGCTTGTGGTTTTTACTATATATAAGATGTAAGACCATCTAATTCTCCATTCTCTTGTCTGGCGTTGTAAATGAATATGGAATAAATGGTCCATTATCCATGCGTTCCCACAGAAACTACTTAACAGTAGTACAAGCTATGCAGTTCATTTGTAAATATTTAATCCATTGTTATTGTGTTTTTTGAAAAATCATTATTAAGTTAGCAGCTGTAAAGTGAAATAGATGTAATTTCAAAGGTGGTGGTCAAAATGTAACATACTGAGAAGCACAGAATCCTCTTCCTCATCCCTGTGCTTGTGATCTCAGTTTGCAAGGACGGTGGTTGCCATGTGCACAAATTTGGATTCAGCTGTCCTATGCCTTAATTTACCACAGTGTTTTGCATCTGGGTCAGTATTTTTATCAAGCATTAACATGCAGGAGGGATCTCCAGTACTTTATAAAAATGCTCCTGAAAACTGCGTTCTTCCATCTCTTTACTGGAGCGGATTATATTGTGTTTGAACTGAGTTTGAGCTGAAGGTACACTGGTGTGAAAACTGTTTTATTTATAACCCACACCCAAGCAATAACAAAGAGCTCAGTTAATGAAAATCAGTCAAAGGGAATCACTGCCCACCCCTTCCAAGATCTATTAGGAAGACAATTCCAGCTTCCTCAGTACTGCCGCACGGCTGTTGTACTGTGCAACTCCTCTTCAGAAGGCTGAGGTAGGAATCCTGACAATAATGTGTGATTAACAGTGCTGAAAAAAGAAAAAAAAGAAAAAAGATTTATTATGCTATTACCACTGTGAATTCCTATGGCAAGAGACAATGCTTGGATGGTTTAAACAGGTAATTCCCCTGGGAGGCACGCTTTGAACCGAACACGAGGCTGGAAGGGTTGGGGCTAAAAGCTGCTGCCCAAAGGTGGGTAGGAGCATTGGGATGGCTTTTTCAGACAAAGGCTGGTAAAATTCTTTCCCACGGGATACCTTGAAGGGTACCTTGGTGTGGCATCCTAATCCTCAGTAGATCAAGGATAAGAACAGAGAAGAAAAGTTCCTTTCTGGCAACACATCAGAAAATTTGGATGCAGTAAGACCACACTGGATATCAGGAAAAATTTCTTTCTTGTAAGAAAGAGAGGTGATGCATTGGCACAGCTGCCCAGGGATGTGTTGGAGTCACCATCCTTGGAGGTGTTCAAGAACCACTGGGATGTGGCACTGTGGGACGTGGTCAGTGGGCATGGTGGGGGTGGGTTGATGGTTGGACTGGGTGATCTTAGTGCTCCTTCCAAACATAATGATTCTGTGATTCTAAGAGATACTTTGTGTAGAGAGGGGAATCTGAGCCTATAAGCACAGCGGTGCAGGCAGACCCATGGCTGCTGAGATGTGATGATACTCCACTGGATTCCAGAGACGTATGGCAAATTGCAGCACCTGAGAGCCTGTCTTTGTTGTTGCCATCTCAATTTTTAAGCGCCTTTGTCCTCCTCTCCTCTTTCCTCTCTTCTTACATCTTGAAAGCAATGAATTTTTCTCAGGGATTTATTTTTTCCCACTGCACTGGAAAGCTACCTGAGCTTGAACAACGCAGAGCTGAACAGTGGAGCTTCTTAATAATTGGCAAAGGTCTGCAAATGTGAGACTCTCACATTTATCGATAATGAGGAACTGCCAGAACCGTTCTGAATATTTGTCTGATGCTAACTGGTCTGCCAATTTTTTAACAATGTGAAAAATTAGCATGGCCAAAACATCATTTTTGTTGCAAAAATGCACCAGCCCTTGAAACAGCGTTAAAGAATTTAATTAATTGACTTACACAAATGAAAAATGTTCATAATCATTTTGGTAAATATTTCATTTCGTGTAAGCACAGATCCATTTTATACTGCAAACATATGTAAAGGTGTGTAAGATTTATTTCAAAGAGTACACAGCACTAAGAGTCTCTGCATTTTTCGAGTGAGCCTTCCTTCTGCCACATCTGGAAGCTAGAAAGGAGGAGGGAGAAGAAAAGTGACCTTTTTTCCAATGGTCATGACTAATTTGCTGAATAGCTACTTTTTGCTCATTACAGCCTTGTTTTAGTATGCAATACGATTCACATACCACGCTTCTAAGGGAAAAATGCCCCAACCCAAATAGCTAGGAACAGAGAATGGAAATGCTAATCTAAGTACCCCTGTGTTTAAATAAGAGGATTTGTGGAGCACAGCAGGAAAAAGTGAGGCCCCGGTTGCCTTTGAGCTAAGCCCTCCCTCCTCGCTCTCTCACCACACAATTCAGCCCAACACATTAAGATGCATTAGTTTGGCCATGTTAATTCCTTTGAAATATGTTTCAGCCCATTGTATTCCCCACATCACAGAACGGTTGATTTAGCTTTACGTGCTTACGCGGTGTTGGAAAGATACGGCATTTCTTATTTGCCTTTGTAACGTTTGCTAATCACATACTTCAATTTTCTTGTCTGAGCTGTTAATAAAAGCTTATGAACTTCTGACTTGTGATTACAATCAGGAAATGTCTTTTTTAAACACAGAAGGTGCTTGGTTTTGTCATGCCAAAAGGGGAAACTTCCAATAATTCCCTCCGATGATAATTTTTATCTTTGCTTTGCTTGCTGCTTACGGCCACCTCCATCAAAGAGTAAGCAGACCACTTCTGCCTGCAGAATGCTAATGAGCGCTCCGTACTTTCACTGGCTGGAAATGGATTTACACCCTCATTGCTGTCCATGGCTGCTGATTCCACCTCAGCCAGACAGGGGTCATAACCAAATGGGATGTGGCAGTTATGGGCAGTGGGACTGCCCTGTGCCAGCACCTTGAGCTGCCCCATTGCCATGCTGGACTGCAGGGTGCTTTGGGGAATTTGCGGCCCTCTTCACCATGCTACATCTGTTTGCCCACACTCTCTTGTCCTTCTCCTACTCCAGCATTTCATTCTATGTGCTTGTTCATAAGAACCTCATCTGGCAGGATACAAACAGGATCCACCCCAGCACAGCCCCCTTGGGGTTCTACTCTCCCACCTAGGAAGAACATGGTCGTCTTGCCCTTACACTGCTGCAGATAAAAGCTCACTGAAATCCATAGGCATCACCAAGATTTTCAACAAAATACATGTTTTTCCCAAAGGCAACCGGTCAGAGTTCTCACTGAACTGCATTCTTGGTCACTCTTCTGGTTGTACCATCAGCCAACTACAGACATAACCAAAGAAGTTCCTCAGATGATGAATAGTGGTGGTACATCCTGGAGAGGGGGTAGATGTGAAGACGTGTGGGGAAGGTGACCCAGGCTTGCTGCCTATCGAAGTCAAATGCACTCATAGGCTGTCCATGGATTTCAGAAATAAAAAGCAAAGTAAAAGCTCAGCCTAAACGTGGGATTGTTAAAACCTATGTTAACAGCATGTTAACTCATTTTGCCTTGGAAAATTACTTGTGAGTGTTTCAGATCTTGTTGGAGTCCCCTTGGTCTTTCAGAAAAACAAGTGTAAGTGTACAGAAAAGTGCATCCTTGGAATGGATAACTCACTGTACATTGATTAATCTTGGGCATTGGAATGGCACAATCAATACATGGTTAATTCTCAAGAACCACACACAGTGAAAGTCCAGTGTTCCAGCTGGGTCTGAAGCAGCAGACAACGGTGACAGCAGTGCTTGTATCAGCCACTGAGCCAGCAGCCCTCACCCTGTGCCTGGCCATGATAAACCCAGCTGCACACAGAACATCCTGCAAAACCTGATGGGTGACATGAGCTGCTCAGCAGATGCCAAACCTCTTGGGGATTTTAAGGACTTTTTACAGTTGTGCTTTCATAAGAATAGATCAAGATTTATCTCTGCAGTGTCAGAAATATTGGGAAACCTGAAACTGCAGGAAACTCCCTTGGGTTTGTTCTCTCATATAAAACCTAACCTTTGACTCAGCTGCCCAGACACTGTTTGGATTTTACAGTAGTTTACCTTGTAATTGGATGAAGCTCAGCAGTTTTGGCAGAGTTTCTGGGTTCAATCAAATCTTCACAGAAATGAACTCAGAAACTTAATGTGAAGCATCTACTGGGAATTCACACTGCAGCCTCGAATGCAATAAAGCATTCTCAGGAGGAGTGTTGAATTAGCACCTTGCACAGCTGCCTGGTGGAAACTCTTAAATCTCCTCTGCTACTTCTGATGTGGTGCAGCTCTTGCATCCTTGTCCCCCTGTCTAGAACTCAGACTTGGATAGGAGCATCTCAGGAAAAGCAAGTATTTGCAGAAAAAGCTTGTTACTGAGTTATAGGACTCAGCTGGGAAAGGACCTCAGGGAGCCCCAGCCCAACCTCCTGCTCAAAATGGGATCAGCTGTGAGCTGAGGGTTTGGTCCACTTTCCTCAAGCAGAGCAGCAATTTGCTTTCCTCATCAAAAGCTATGTATCCCTGTATTTGTGTACTTGAATTACCTCTCCTTGTTTATTTTTTTGCATAATGAGTGTAAGAAGAACAGCAGGATGTGTACCCCAAAAAGCCTCCAGTTTTCTACAGCATCCTTCCTGTGTCTCAAGCAAACCTGCCTCAGATCTGCCCTGCATTTAATTTCTGCATGGCTTCCTTATGGCTGTGGGTCATCTGAGGAGCTCTGGTCAAGGAAAATACGGTAAATTGTTCAAACTTGTAATTGAGTTTTTGAGAATCACACTGCCCTGACTGTAGTCTGTCAGGAAGCAGTTGCTATTTATGTTGCACTGTTTGTTATTCAGATGTTCCCACAGAAGCTTTTAGTCATCTCTTTTTTTTTCCCCTCATTTTTTTTTTAAAAAAAAGGAATTGAAAAATATCTCTGGGTCAAATATTGCTTTCACACTTGGACTCTGTTACGGTGATAAAGCATTTCAGTATTTGCATTGCTTGCTTGCAGCTAATGCTGTGCCCCTGGATGTTCTCCGAGCGGAAAGAACATTTTCCGTGCAGGAGCTGTATGTGTGGAGAAGATAAGATTTGTAATTGCATATGTATTATTTTTAAACAAACTAACCAACAAAAAGAGAAAACAAGCAAGCAAAAACCCAACCCAACAACATATGGGTTGGTCTAACTCCTGTGTTAGCAAGCTTTCTTGCGACCAGACTCAGCTTGCTGTGTTTATGGAAGCATGGCAGCACTTATGGCACTGGTGATTGAACTGCTATCGAGCGATTGCTATGAAATAGCTCAGGTGAGAGGCAGGAGGCACAGGAAAACCTTGGAAGTTTATTGAGTGCAGTGAGATTTTTCTGATTATTTTTGCCCCAAAGAAAAGATTTTGCAGGTGGTGTTAATTTCTTTTCTGAAAGTTTTAGATGAGTCACTGGTTTTTATTTTGGTAGAGGACATTAGAAAGCTGCTCTGCCTCTGTTCTCACCTTTCTTTTCTACGCTCAGAGCCATGCGTGCAGTGACCCTGAGCCTGCAGCTCCTCCCACGTGAGCACAGGAGACATTGCAGGCTGTGACCTTGGGATGGTCAAGGTGAGATCTGCTTGCTGGCTGCGTTTGCTATAGCAGCGCCTGCCATTTATGTGGCCCCATCTCAAAATTACTATTTCATGTGTCACTAGTCAGGTTGCAAAGGCAAAATGGTTCATGGACTGAATGAGGTTTTCTGCACAGCAGTTTCTCCTGAGTCACTAGAGTTGAGCCATGGCAGACAGGAGGCTGAGGTGCGTGGGGGTGCGCCATTGGGCACTGCTGTTTGTAATGCAAAAGCGCAATGAGTGCTTGAGACTGTGTGTGGTGATATGAGCTGGGCTGAAGTTTCCAACTCATGTTGTGATTTTGAATTACCCAAGAAAAGAAGTGGTAAGCAGAGGTCCAGCTCTCTGAGAGGGTGTCTGAAAATCATGACATCCAAGGTTGCTGGGGGACAGATTTATGTGTTTTCATTGCATGCCCCATTTCTCTTCCACTGTCCTTTGGCCAGCTCATTTTCTGAGATCGCTCTTATTTAGGATACAGATTGTGTGCTCCCCTCCCAGTCACTCCCCCACTGACAGTGACATGCTTCTTGAGAGAATACCCTGGAACACAAATCCATCTGGAATTTCAATGAGAGTGGCTTGTTTGGAAGCAGCAGCTCTGAGTTTTGTACATCTGCCTCTCCATTGGGTGCACACTTCCATGGGTATGAAAGGCAATGCTTCCTTGGGGAGGAGTCCTTGCAGATAGCTTGCTCCTCTATCTGAGCTCCGTGCCCTGCAATGAGCACGGTGAAATTCCCACATCTTACAAGTCATTGAGTATCTACGTTAACACTTCATTTCTACTGAATTTCTACTTTATTCCCACTGTCCTTTCTTCAGGCCAGTATGATGGTAATGCTTTTGCGGTGCCTCGTCTGAGATCTGTTTTCCTGCTTTTCTATCTCAGGGCCTTAATGCTGTGAGGTTGCTTCTCATTTTCACAGATGAGAATAGCTAGATGTACTTTGAATTATTTATTATTTTTTATAAACTCAGAAAATCAGTGTTACAAATGAATCAATCTATACAGTGGTCATGGACTGTTAGATACCCCCAGGCTCTGCATGCAAGCGGTGAATGCATCTTTGCATCCTCATTGCTCTGCATGGCATCTCCTGAGCTATAGCAATGGCAGGGGATGGATAAGGAAGGGTTCCCTTGGGTTTCCCATCTGCCTAGAGGAAACCATAGAAAATGCTGGAGAGAGATATTTCTGGTCTCTTTTTATGCCTCAAGCCTCTAATCTGGGGAGCTCAGAGTGATGGTCCATTGCCAGTTCCCAAGTAACTTGTGTCATAGAATCATTAAGGCTGGAAAATACCTCTAAGATCACCCAGTTCAACCATCAACCCACTCCCACCATGCCCACTGACCACGTCCCTCAGGTGCCACATCCCCACGGTTCTTGAACACCTCCAGGGATGGTCACTCCACCACCTCCCTGGGCAGCCTGTGCCACTGCATCACTGCTCATCATCACTTTGCTAACAAAACAGTGTTCACTGGGGCTAGTTTTGAGGGCAGTCACTCTGAACTCAGGACCCAAAACCTTGAGCTCTCAATCCCTTTAATTGGTGTATCCCTCGGGATGGCAAGGGAAGAGTTGTGCTGCTAAACACTATGCTCATCCTCCACAAGGAAATGAGAAATGAAGTATGGTTTGGAGAATTTCTCCCTTAATTTTGTTTAAGAGGGAAAAAGAGCTGGCGCAGCTTGAAAAGTGCAACGCATGTAATTCGGGAAAGACTGAAGGTGCTGTGGGAAGAGTTAAACTGCTCTAAGTTGGTCTTGTTAATGTGATTTATTGTGAGCAAAGGCTCTCCAAGTAAAATAGCAATCTCTTAGATTTTTGTAAGAGATCTGACAACTGTTTTGCAGGCATCTGATAACATTTAAGAGTATTAAAAAAGCATATATAATTGCCTCCTTAGAGAGGCATTTGTGCTGTAGAAGTCTAGTCAGTAAAAAGTGGCAGATATGATGAATAACAGTAGAGAAAAGCTGAACTCTCAGAAACGACATTATGAAAGTGATGCCTGAAGAATATTTCCACACTTGCTAAAGTTTACACAAATATTTAGGGAGTAGATTACATGTTTTCAAACTCAGAGACAACGTTTCTCCAGCAAATAGATGCACAAATCTCTCTGTTGAGTAGCAAGTCCTGGACCTTGCCCCCTAACTAGGACTCAGTGAGCAGGGAAACAATCAGACCTTAGTATCAGAGATAGGGGAACAGATTTGGACACCAGATTTATTTAAGTCTACTTTATCCTGTATTTCACAGAAGCTTAATTTGACATTAAATAATGTTATGATCAGGGTGCATCTGTTTTATGTCCCATCCTTGTGTTCCCTGTGGAGTTGGGGCAGTGGTGTGGGTAGCACCTGCACATACCACAGCCTACTTTGTGTGCTGCATCCCAGCCCTCCTTCACTCAGCTCTGGCACCAGCCTTAGGAAAAGGAGAAGGAAGACAAGGAGAGCATGACTGAGTGCCTGCCAGAAAGATATCAAGTGAGAGAGGGCCATTTTTTATGTCACTGCTTTGCAGAGGAAAGTCACCTTTTCCAGCAGCTTTGGAGGCAGGGAGGAGAATTCTTTATGGAGGTTTGGGTTATGTGTGCTGCACTAGCACCTGCTAAGGGCAACCACAGGGGAGGATAATCCTTCCTTCCCCATCTCCTTGTTTTTGGAGACATGCAAAAGGTTCAGCTGGGAGGTGAAACCACAGGTGGCCTTCACACAACATCTGCTGCCTTGGCCCATGGGGAATTCTTGCCAAAAGCTGGGACTTCACCTGTAAGGTAGCCCCAGCCTCAGGAATGTGTCTGGAGAAGAGTTAATCCTGGATACCAAGGCTGCTGCTCTGTGAGAACTGAACTTATGGCTCTTCCCAAAGTGAGACAAAGTTGAAGGCAGACTGGAAGGTGCCATGTTGGGCTTTGCTTTAGGTCTGATGGCAGCAGGAAGTCCTTGGGACGCAGTGGTGGGGTGAACTTAGAACCATAGAATCATTAAGGTTGGAAAGACCACTAGGACCACTGAGTGCAACCTTGAACCAGCTATTGTAGGGATTGAGCAGATCCACCAGACCTTAAATGGGAGATGCCTGAGGCCCTTCCTTCAAGCTTTTAGCCCCAAAGAGGGTCTGCACTATAACCTGACATCAGCTCATTGTTTTTTCCCTAACATTTAATATATGCACCCATTAAATTTCAGAATCCACTTACTGCCAAGGTTCTGGTGTGCGCTAATTTTTCTTGGGCCTTGAGGCTAAGTAGGCCGCTCTGTCAGTGCCACATGGAGCTGTTGGATGAATACATTGAATCCCTGTAGCAGTTGTATACTGAGCAGCTGAGGCTGTTGAGTAGTTGTTTTTTTTAGAATGTTTTCCCGTAAAGTGTGTCTTTTCCTGTTGAGGTTTTGAAATTCTCTACTTTTCCACATAGAAGAAAGCATGAGTATTTGTTTCATCATCACCTTGGTCCTTTCATACTATCATAGAATCTTGAAGGTTGGAAAAAGCCTCTAACATCATCTAGTCCAAACATCAACCCATCCCCACCATGTCCTCTGACCACGTCCCTCAGTGCCATATCTACCCTTTTCCTGAAAAATCTGAAAGGCTTTTCAGATCCAGGTTCTCCAGCTGCAGAACTCAACTTCAGGAGGCTTAGTTCATCTTCTGCTTTATTTCCTTACATGAGATAACTCCAAGAGCCACCACACCAGACCCATTGCATCAGTGCTGCACAGCAGTGCCACATCCCAGCACTCGCTGCTCAATAACATGCTCAGTGAACTGTGGGTAATTATCTTTCCCACTTAAGCTGGGAGAATTAAGAAATAGTTATTCCTACTTTAAAGAAATAGTTATTCCTATGTTTCTTTGGGAAATAGTTATTCCTATGCACTGAAGCTCCAGTTCCCATAGGGCAGTAACTTGTGTAGGGCACATGGATGCTCAGCAGTGGGAGCTATCAGTGCTGCACGACCCAGGGGTAAGCAAGGCAGGCTCTGCTGAGCCAGGGACTATACCAAAAATTGGACTTTCGCTCATAAATTTATGATGCATCATTTGAGAAGGAGAAATAGAAATATTTAAAGGTTATGCAGAAGCTGAAATTCCACTCTGGGATATTGCTTTTTTTTTTTTTCTTTCTTTCTTTCTTTCTTTCTCTTTTCTTTTTTTTCCGCTTTTTTACCTCATTTGGGGGCAGACTTCTCGCTGGTGTGACTTTGTGAAGCTGCGCTGATTGAGAGAGCAGCAGAGGATCCATCTCTCATGTTACGTTTAAAATATTCACACAATTAAACAGTGCTTTGAAGTGCTCTGGAGCCGGATACACTCTGCTTTACTTTGGGTGGTCAGGAGATGAAAATGGGAATGTTTTAATTGGATTTGGTCCTACAAAAGTGTGCCACGTCCTTGTTGGGATTTCCTTTCTGCACGGTGCTGCAGCCGCTCCGCGCAGCTCGGCCCAATGCGGTGGGACTGTGATAAATGGCCGGATTTAATCAGCTCCACTTTGGAGTGGATTAGAAAGGAGGGGCACGCTTTGTGTTCACCGAGCTATATTTAACTCTCAGAGAACGGTCTGAACCAAGGAAAGAACTCAAATGCACGCTGTCTGTTTTGAGCTTGTCTGCATCCTTGCTTCATTGCTTTTTTCTTTTACAATGAAATCCATTTGCTCCAACGTTGTACAGATGCACAATGAGTTGTCGTCTTCTGATGGGCAGTACCCAAAGGTCACACAAAGCCTTGCTGCTATAATTCGTGCCTTATGCACTCTCAGTGTGCACAAGAATTTCCTTTCCCCATCCCGCACCAAAGCAGCCCAGCCCAGGTGGGAGCTGCGTGCAGAGGACGGGGCTGTGGCATGCTCCCTATGGGGAAGCACCTTCCAAGAATCTGTCGTTACTTGTGACATAGCAATGAATTTTCAGGTCTGTTGTAGTGTTGGTGGATGTTTTTTTTTGACATAGAATCATAGAATGGCCTGGGTTGACAAGGACCTCAAAGATCATCTATTTTCAACCAACATCTAGACCAGGCTGCCCAGAGCCACGTCCAGCCTGGCCTTGAATGCCTCCAGGGATGGGGCAACCACAACCTCTCTGGGCAACGTGTGCTTGTCTCGCTTTGGATTCATTTACAAATCCTTCAGTCTCTGTTTGTGTAAAGCTTTCAGTCAGTTGTGTTGTCCTCGTGTTTTGGTGGGTGACATTTTATGGTGACATGCCTCTGGCACAGATAGGAAGGAACAGATGAAATGAACATAACTTCTGATCACTGACAACAGCAAACACTGATATCTTCACAAAACCTTTTTTCTTTTTACCTTCCTGGAGCTGTGAAAAGAATTGTATAAATATGTATTTATAAAGATATATATGTTTACATATATTTATATTATTTTGTACACGTATATAGTATAGTATACATATATATTTAAATAAAATTACATACATACACTGAAATCAACATGTGTATATATGTATATGTGTACTTGGTGATATTTCTGGTAGGTTAGATGCCATTGTAATCATTCTGAAGTTTACTTCTGTAAAAGTTTACGTTGAAAATCTGCAGGCAGTGTTACATCCACTGATTTTAGTCCCCAGAAGGTCTTGCCCCTGAAATGTGTATTTCTGTGGCTCTCCTTCCACAACAGATCTGTTTTCTAATTTTATTTTCCTCTTTCATCTTCCAGCTGCTTATCTGTCCTTCCAGATTCTGTACTTCTCTGTTCCTTTATCCTTACTTCCTTTCTTCTCCTGCCGTGTTTCCATTTTTAAATGACTTATCTTATGTTTTATTTCATAATGTTTTTATCTGCAGAACAAACCAGTTTTATAACCCCCCCCCCCAGATGAGTTCTATAATTAATTTTCCTCCCCATGTTGTTGCTCAGTGCTGCTGAACCACCTCTTGCTGGCAGTGAAACGCTCTGGTATCAATGCTGGATGATTTCACTGTTCTGGCTGAGTCAGGCTTGTATCGTGATGGGGAGGAGATGACTGGGTTGGGGCAGGATTTTAAGTGCAGCTCTTCTGAGTCAGACCAGTCGTTCTTCTGTCCCCAGTCCTTCCTTTGACAGCAGCATGCAGCAGATCTAGCAAGAATATGAGCAGGATTGTAATGCATACTTTGTCCTTAAGCATCCATCTCCTCCTTGTCCTCATTTATAGCATTCAGAATTGGGTGACTTCCTAAGCAGAGGCTGCACTTCAGCCACCCCATTCATCCCTGCTTTCTCTTCCATAAGTTTGCCTGATCCATCTATGAATGTACTTATCCCTTCAGTCTCCACAACCCTGTGGCAGAGAGTTGCTCAACTTAATTATGCATGGAGGAAAGTTATTTCCTCCTGCATGTAGGTGTGTGGTGATTTATTTCTTGGTGTTGTGTTGTTTAGTTTTTTTTTCTCTCTATCTTTTTTAATATATACATTTTGTTATCCTTTAAACCTATGGTCTGAACACTTCACTGGGTCCCTCTTAGTTCTTAAAGTGTAGGAAAAGGCCAGAAACCCATAGTGCTGGGTTTATGGTGGGTTATAAGCCTCAGTTCAGCACTGAGACTCTTCATCTCCTCTGCAAAGCAAAGTCGTCTTGCTGTCAGCTGAAAACTGAAGTCCGTAAATACATGAGCATTAGTGAAAGGTTGCATAAATGCTAGTGGAGGTGCATAAATCAAGCAGGGTATTTTAAATAATGTCTCATTGCATTCATCTCCCCTGAGTTTGTTCCTCAGCCTCTCCATATATTCTGACATTCAGGCTTAATCATAGCTCCCAGTTAAAGCACATAGCACAAAGCCATCCTGGAGGAAGGGTGCAGCTCCCCTGGGTGCAGGCTGATGCTGGGCAGGGCTAAAGTAGACCATAAACCAACCGTTTCCCATCTGCCCACTCCCAGTAGGCACTGTCAGGAGGGTTTTTGTCCATCCAGTCCCATGTGTTTTGAGTATAAAATGTAGGTGAGTCTATTAAGCAAGTCAGTCGCTCAGGGTCAGTCTGGAGAAAATACTGCGTGGTGGTGATTCTGCCGAGGTCAGGGAGGAAGCAGCATCTTCTCAACATGCATTTTTGACTGCTAGTCTGAGCTTTTGGGGATTGCTTCCTCAAGTGGCTGAGAATGGTTCGATTCTGAAGCTGGATCCGACTGCTGCCGTTAGAACACAGTGAATCGCATCTTCTTCCTGTGTCTGGGTTCCACCTGAGGGTCCATCTGCCTGCCTGCCTCCCAGCCACTGGGACACCGCCTGATAGTGTGAGCACAATGCACATCTCCCATTTGATTATCCATCAACATTCAGCTCTGCTGCCAGGAGCATGAAAGAGAGACAGTGGGAAGAGCAGCGGGAGGCAGGCAGTGCGCTCGCTTTCAATTTACCCATAAAAGAGGAACAGAAAGGGAAGGATGATGAGGTGGCCTGCAGTGCTTTGTGGAAAGGAACATCTTTTTCAATTACCCACGTCTTCATTGTGCAAGGTATCAGGAGTCCTAGTGCGTTCTCCCCAATATCCCACTTCTGTCAACATAGATCAGCTTAATGCATGGAAATGATACATGATATGAACAGCTTATTCAACACTGGAGGTAATTGCTGGGCACCCCATGCAACCATATGCTAGGAGGCCTTAATACTTCAGCTGTGACCCATTGGAGTGTTATTATTATTTTTTTAACTTGTAACCCCCTTTATCTCCTCGTGCACTTCAGGGATAATAATTATTCTCAGGAGTGACTCAGGCTAAAGATCCTCCCTGTGAATGTGTGATGAGGAAAGCACCATGGCTGGGTGACCATCTCAGAAGGCTGGGATGATGCAGAGAAATGCCGTGCATGACACCGTGTAAAATCTTTTCCATCAGAGTCACTCTCCACCCTCTGCAGTCCTGGTCTGACCCAAACCTGCAGCTCTCTGTGTTTCCTGCAATTTCCTTCTTGCAAAGTCCTTGTGGAGATGAGCATCCTCAAAGCTTTTAATAAAGGGGTCTTTGGCAGGGACAAATTATTCATGATTCTTCCCTCCCCTTCCCATGCTGCCTCTTGATTTTGCTGGTGTACACTGCAAAATAAGACAGAAAGTCCTCTTAATATCAAGGACACTATCTCCCTAGCAATCCAGTACTTGCCAGTCTGAGAAGCTATACCAGATGTGCTTTGTTGCTCTTGAAGTACCAAAAAAAGCACTGACTACAGGGTTATTCAGTGATGAAAGTTGTCCATCCACTAAGAACCATAAATAATCCTCGACAGCCTCTCTGCCTGACTCTGCATCCCATCTCCCCTGCTTACACTGATTCACAGCCAGATGAAATTCCTCTCCTCGCAGCTGGCCAGCACGTTATTGTGGGTGAAGATGTGATGGGCTCAGCTGGAACCACCTGCTGCCTCTTTGGTTCTCGTTAGCCCTATGCTGCTCTTGGCATTGGACTTGACAATACTTCCTGGGAGCAAGAGAGGACAGAGAGACCTGGCTGCAGTGTGAAAGCATTGCCATATTCCTCAGAACAGCAGCCAGAGGCATGCTGGTACTGATGAGAGAACTCGACATTGCACCTGTGTGGGTTATGGGCTGGCTGTGGTTTGTGAGCTTACAGCGAATGGAGTAAAGATCTTTGGGCATGTGTGCTTTGGTGCTCTGGATGAAGTTCCTGTCACCTGGTGATTCAGGCATTAGGGAGTTTTGCTGCAGTCCTTCTGCTGGGGCAGGAATGCCTGTGCCACCCCCATCCCACAGCTCTGGCTCTGGTTTCTGAGGGCTGGTAACGGCTTACAATCATTTAGCTTGAGAGGGATGAAGGGAGAAGAGGGGAAAATAAAAACAGCTATAATGGCTTGGAAAGATGATGTACCCACACTTAATTTCTGTTTGTCTCCGGTAAAACAGTTATGTTAGAAATAGCCTGACTGGTTCTGACTCAGTTTCAACTCTGTTCTCACGCCTGATGCTCAAACAAAGTCTTTGCTTGCCTACATGCATATGCATCTGTTCAGATGGCACAAAGCCTACTTACATGTCAGCAACATGCCTGTTGCACCAGAGGGAAGTGCCTCTTTACACTTAATTAATCTCAATGAGGAAAAATGCCAAAATGGGCAGAAACAGAGCCAGGGTCTCAATTTTTCCTGTGCCTCTCTGATTTCCTGCTTAAATTGAAGGACTTGTAAAGATTGCTGCAAAAGGAAAGAGAATAGTCTTTTCTTCAGGATGAAGAGATGGCTTAAACTACGGCAAGGTGAAGTCAAACTAAAAGGGAGGTAAAACCTATTAATGGTAAGGATGAAGGATTCCTGGGGAGGCTGTAGGGATTCTACAGCTGGAGGTCTTCAAGAAGAGGCTGGATAAATATTTATCAGGAACATTATAGCCCTGGTTGAGTTGTCATAGGGGAAGGGAGCAGAGAAAATAAACTGCCTTTCCAGACTTTTGATTCTATAAAATAGGCAAGAAAATTTAATTTAGAAAAGAATAAAACTCTTCCACTCCTGCTGCTCCTCTAGGGCGCAGAATCAGGATATGAATTACCTCTGCCAGGAAATGGAAGCTGGGGAGAACGAAGTGGGGTGCTTGTCCTCCAGCATGCAGCAGCTGCAGCATTTCAAACTGGATCAGTTGCAGCTTCTGAGTTCCTTTACCAAACTCAGCAATAGGGGACTCAATGAGAGCAGAAATCCAGATCTCTGTGTTCATGCATATCTTCATCTGCTGTTGCCTTAGCTTTCTGGGTAATTGGTTATTTGGTGATTTGGTTACATTCTGAATTTGCCTTTTGCTTCTCTATACTTTTGCAAACTCTTCATTTGGTTGTTACGAGCCTTACGTGCATCCTCTTGGACTGCTTGCATCTTATTTCCTGCCACATTTTGTATTCTGCACGGGCAGCTGCTGTGTTTGAGTGAGCTGAAATAAGGACATTCACACCATGTTTCTGTGCTTTGCCTGGCCAAGAAGTCTGAGACTTATGATGGCATTGATGCTACAATACAACTTTCTCATTACTGTGCAGAATTGGTGTTGACTGGCTGGCAGGAGAGGGCAGCCTTTTGGGTATAAACATGCACCCCATAGCACAGACAGCCCAAAGTCACTCCTTGCTGAGCACTCCTCCCCATGAATGCATCAGATGTTTTATTTGCAGGGAGTCAGCACGAAAGGAGCCTGTGGAAATTCACTTAGCAATCAGTGCTTGTTTTTGGCCATGGCTGTTACTGTAGCAGATGAGGTTTATATGACCCCAAGACCATCCATCTTCTCGAATAGAGGAGATGCTGTGAGCACAGGGTGAGGTAGCTGTTTTTTTCCATTACTTTCCACAGTCCCAGCTGCTTGCCAATGGCTGTCTCTTCTGTCTCAGTTGCTTTGGAGCCAACTGCTTCGCATCCAGCTCTTGTTTCCCCAGGAGGATGGCACTTTCTAGGTAAATCTGTGCTACTGAGGAGAAGAGATGTGCTCCCTGAGGTCAGAAAAGCACTGGCAACTGTAGTAGTGTTTTACAGATTTTCCTTTAAACTGACAAACCACTCATGCAGGTGTTGTCACTGCTGTAGGTCATGAATGTATCATGTGTCTGGTTAGGTAACAGCCAGCCAAGGATACTGATTTGGGAACAAAATAACTGCAGTTTTCTGGCTATTGGGCATGATTGTACACCTGTGTCCAAAGAGTCCATTAGCAGGGAGAAGTATAGTCTTAAATGTCCGGAGGGAGTGAAACTGCAGTTTGAGAAGAGACCAGGACTCCTCTTTTGGAGAGTAGAGGGTACGGGGGGAGTGGAGCAGAGTGATAAATCCACAGATTCTGTGGCTGAAGTGAACTTGGGATAGTTTTTCACCAAACCCCACCACACGGGATCTGGGCAGCAGCTGACAAGGAGTTGGACTCAACGATCCTTAAGGGTCCCTTCCAAGTTGGGATATTCTGTGATTCTATGATAAAAGCAGTACAGTTTGTACTGCGTGGACATGGAAACCCAGAACCCAAACCTCGAGGAGGGGAGCCTCCAGGTTGTGCTGTGCTCACGTGGTCCTGGAGGTCAAATGTTTATGAACAAAACTACTTCACTGTGAGTGGGTCCTGTATCTGATGGGATAGGTGAGGGCAGCGCTAGCTGTTGTGAATGGGTATGGTCAGTCTGTGCCAACAAGTCTATAAAGCCAATCTTGAGCCTGTTCTTAATTCTGCAGCAGGGAGACTGCTGGTTTTAGTTGAACATTCATCAGATTAATGTGCCACCAGCACCATGGTACAGCCAATGGGTGAATTCCACACAGCCAACAGCACTATCACTTCAACGGGAAAAAAAATACAGTTTTAGGGTTATGATGTGTCACAAAGCTCTCCTGCTTTAATATTCACTCCCTGAACTGCTCTGTTGGATGTGTTAATTCCACATGCCTTTATCTGCTGCTCTGCTTTCCTCTCACAAAGCCAGGAAAGAATAAATAGCAGTGTAATGCAATGTGTGACAGTATAAATGCCCTCCGAAGAACGACTGCTGAGACTGTTGACATGAGCGTTTGTGAGAGAAACAAAAGGAAATGTGCTGATTCTGCTGGTTTGCAGCCTAGCGCATGCTGTGCCTGACTAAATGTTATGTCAGATCTCTGAGGCTCACGGTTTTCCGATGCTTTGCTGAGAAATAAGTGTCATTGTTTAAGTTATGCTGTTAAATCTCAAGTGCAGGGTAGGAGGACTCACCTCTCTCCTATCTATCAGCTGCTGGTCTAAACACCTTTTTATGAAACGTAGACATTAGATGAGAAATCTGATTTGTTTCTCAATATTCTGTAATTATTAAGAGGAAGAGAGTGATACACAAACCACCCCTGCCTGCAGCGCAGAGTAACACCTCCCACCTGCCTGCCGTGCTGCTCAGCATCACCCTGTGGGCGCAAAACCATTGCTGGAGGCAGATGCTGAGCCACATTCTTGCCTGAAGGGAACTGTGCTAGGACCAATGGAGGCTGGTTGGAGACACAGGGAAGGGTTTAATCCATGCTCATACAGAGGGGATTGTACTGATATTAGGTGTGGAGCCCAGGCTTGAGCAAGTCTTGTTACAATAAAGCAAAGATGCTCCCTAGTTTTCCAAAAACCAAGGAGCCAGCAGTCTTACAGTCACTTCTTCTTGCACACCCTGATCCAGAAGACTTATTCATTCATGTAGCATTGCAGAGGAAAATGGTCAATGCCCTGAGGGAATAAGTCCTTGGGGACCCTTGTTTAAAAGATAGAGCAGCTGTATGGCATGGGCTGCGGCAAGGATAATGTATTAATCCACTTTAGTAGTGCTCTCTCATGCTGGCCATGAGACCCATCTTTTCTGGGCTCTGGAAACTCTTCAGATCTGGAATGCTGAAGGTAATGGATAACAATTATAATAAAGCAGAAGAAATTTCCTCACAATTAATGCCAGGGGATGAATACATTTGGCTGAAGAAAGGAGTTCAAGGTGTGTAAAGGTGGGGAGGAGAAGGTATTCCGTGAGGCCTCACACCTCGCTCCTTTTCCCACGCGTTCTCTGCTGATCCATAGGTGTCTGCAGTACGTCCCTGGGCAGGGATTTGCAGCCCTCATGCAGCCACCCTTTGCCATGAGGGGGATGGACCATATCTGCATCTCTGGTGGCTGCCAGCTCCATCTCAGCCATCACACCTGGGGGTCTCCACAAGGGACTGAAGGAGGCAGTTCCACTTCTCCCCTTTCACCTTGGTGTTTGCTTAGGACCTGTGGTCTTTCTTTCATTTTACATGTTTTTGTGTTCCCAGCTAATTATCTAACATGTGAAGCAAGGCTTAACTCCAGAGATAGTGATAATAATAACTTAGCATTTATCCAGTAATGTCCCATGGTGAGAAATGCTGTGCTGATCTTTAGTGCTTATTGATATTGTTTTCCCTCGTGTATCAGTCTGGGGACTTATCAGGGAGAAAAAGCATTCAGTCAATAATCCCCACTTAAACCTCTGTTGTGGGGCAGCATGTTAATTGGATGCAGATGGCCAGACCAAGGGGCATGGCAGAGCTTAACAGAGGGCTTGGGCTCGCAACCTGTTCCCAAGGCAAAGTATTTATGAAGATGTATTGTCCCATCCCTTGAGGTGCTCAAGGCCAGGCTGAATGGCGCCCTAAGCAACCAGATCTAGTGCCTGATATCATGGCTGACTGACCTGCCCACAGCTGGGAGGCTGGAATTAGGGACTACATTTGGATGGTGGGGGTTCTAGATCAGCCCCAAAGTAAACTGATAACATCTGACCCTGCAACAGGCTTCCAGAGTCCCTGTGGCAGCTGAATTAATTGCATAAAGCTACTGACAACAGCAGCACCTGCACACATAAAACTGACTGGCAATTCCAGTTAACAGCATCTGGCAATTTCAATAGAAGTGTCAACAGCCCATGCAAAGGTTATTGGAATTAAAGTGAATTACAAAATTGGTTTTAAAAACTTAATAATCTTGTGAACACTGAAGGCTGCTTACAGGCTCTGGTTTTAAAGCTATTCTAGTGCATCCTTCTGGCAAAGGCTATCTCTGATCTGTGGACATAGAGCCATGGATGTAAGGCTGTTGGCAATCTTTCATTCCACTATTTCTTTCCTAAAGCTATGCTGTGCACAAGCTCTGTACAAAGAGAAGCCCCACCATCAGTGTGAAAAAGGGTAGGGATTAATATATGATATATCTAATGCAAAAGCTCAGATCACTACAAGTCGTGGGAATTTTGCCACGAATTTCAGGAACCAGATGAAATCTTTCCTTGAGAATTCTGCCTATAAAAAGTGTAATGTAACATCAAAAACAGTGGCAGTTTTTCAGTGGGTTTCACTTTTGGATCAGGCCCTGGACGAGAAGCTTAACACTGCTCAACTCGTGGAGACTTTTGTTTATGACATGAGCAGGATTTCATCTGCTTGATCTCACGCTGGCTCTGAACCAGATTCTGCAAACTTTCCATCAGCCAAGATGGTCTTAGTCACCAAATTATCCCATTTCATTCAGAAGGACACAAAAATGACTAAGGGCTACTCGGGGATGGAGAAACACTCTGATTCATCCCATGTGCTTCCAAGCCAGGCTTCATCACTCACAGTTCTGTCCATTAAATACTCATCTCATCATTGCAATACCTGCAGAGGAAGTGCTGATGATTCTGGGTCAATGAAGCCAATGGAGGTTCGCCAGCAGGGTGAATGTAAAATGCCTTCTTTCTAACATGATGGTGATGATGTATCCTCATATCTGAGCATCTCACCTCTAAGCCAGCATCTCTGTTTCCTACCGGCAGCCCTTCTGCCTTCTGCAAACAGACTGAAATGCGTACGTGATATTTGTAAGCTCAAAGCGTGTGCAAGCAAGGAGCAATGTTGTACTTGAAATCTTGAACACAAAATGCAAACCCTTCTTAACTAGAAGCAGAAGAGAGGTATGTTCCTTAGTGAATTACTCCCTGGTAATGAAGGGGTGTGCATTCGGCAGGCTCCCAGTCAGCATATCACTCTGTTGTATCTCAGGATTCCATCCCAAGACTGCCTATGTCAAATGAAGAATAAATTTATGGGTAAATAGGCAAAAATAAGTCGAAGTAATGGAAATTAATTGCCATCCTTCATTAGGCCACTCCCCTGGTCCTTCATGCAGACATGAAATGTGCCAGTGTATAATCTTTTTTGCTTTATGTGCTTGCTTCAGGACATCATCTGCAAGCATCCCCTTTAGTGTTTCCCTTTGTAAGCTGAATTGCTGAAACTTAAATTAGCATTTCTGACAGATGCTGCATGCAATGAAATGCCAGACTGCCTGGTGAGGGAAGAAATGCCTCTTTCACCCTGGCAGCAGTGCATTGGTTGTTGGAAGGGAGAGGAACACGGACTTCTGGCTTCTGCCTGTGCTTTGACCCTTGCATGCTGTGTAGCCCCGGTCACAGCACTGAACCTCCACGTGCATTTATTTACAGAACCTCTCTGCCACGTCTGGTGTTGATAAAGGAAATCCCAGGACACAAAGGAATACAGGTTTTCTCCGAATCTTTATTCTTTGGCAGTTCTTCTGGCCGCTGTTGCAGTTGGTCACTCTGGAGGGTCAGCTGATAAAAGGCTCCAGAGGGATGTCTGTAGAGTAAATCATGCCACCTTAGGAGTAAAAGCTTCAGAATTTGGTCCAAAGCACTTTTGTATCACACATCATTTCTAATCATTTCTGCACAAGATTTGGAATAATCCCTGTAAGAATTACTTGGATTAATAAGGTTTATGATAGTAGTAATTACAGGTTTGTATTTCTCCCAGAGATATATCTTACCTACTTAAATAAGAACATCTCAAGTGTCTGCTTGGAAATAGGCAGCACAAATAGTAAGAATAACCCAGCTGAATGCACCTTTCCCCAGTATTGCCAGAAATAGGGCCCCCACGACATTCAGAATGCTGGAAGCAGGGAGTTACTTCAAAGAGGTGAGGGTGGTCACTTTGGGTTCACCTCATACTTCTGAGAGCAAAACTGATTGGCTCAGACACCTGATAACTGTACAGTTTGTAAAGTTTGCTCAGTATTAGCAGAGCGAGAGGAGGAAGGGCAGAATGTTTGGCATATCTGTGACCTGTGCATTGCAAACTCTTCCTGAAGAAAGTGAAGAGCTAGCTGGCGTTGGGCAATGGGGAAAAAGAGAAAACTCCTATTTCCCTTCAAAAAATTCTGATTCTCTCTGAAAAATGCATGGAAAAAACAAACGTTGCAAGAATTCCTGTAATCTGTGCCCTTCCCCTCATCAATTGGTCATAGCAGGCAGTTGATAGGAAGAGCAGTATGCAGAGAGTAAGCTATATCCATCCCTGGCACCATTTTCAATGACTTTTTGAATGCTTAGAGTTGGAATAATGTCATCACCATGTAATGTTGCCAGATTCTCTGATCTCCACAAAAATACAAACTGTATCCATAACACAAGAGAACGTTTTCCGTTTGCAAAACATTTGCATTCCTAAGATGTTCCTTAGAAAGGCAGAATGCTGATGTTCAGAGCCAGCTGAAGGGAGCGAGCAGGGCTGCGGGACGCAAGCACACACTCACAAATGCTGCATCCCTAAAGAACCTGAAAACAAATAAGTAGAGAAAATTATTTCCAGAGCTCTTCTGGGAAAGTTTCAAGGGCACTGCAAAACTAACAGAGTTAGTTGGGCCACTGGAAGATGTTAGGGCTGGAGCCTTGGTCAGCTATGGTGCTCTGCTGCCCAGCAGTGGTGTGGCAAGCATTAGGCATCATTGCTGTCTTCTGCCCAGGAACCTCAGAAATGCTCTGACTCTTCTGTCCTCAGACTAGAGGGAGGAGATTGTTGGGATCTTGGCCAGATGATGAATTAAGTATGTGGGAGCTGCAGGGTTGAGGAATGTCATGGAGAGCTTCTATTGGCTTGGTTCAGTGCATTCATTCTGTGCTCATGTTTTGAATCTGCTATGATATTGGGGCACTTATCTAGATTACTGTAGGCTGCTTAGTAAGCCTTCTGGCAAATAATAAGTTTTCGGCTGTGCTGCTGCAAAACATATGTTTGTTTTTCTAAGTCAAGGCTAATAAATGCAAAACAGATGGGGAGGTGTCCTTCTAGCCTAGGAGAGGCAATTCCACCACTGCTCGTGGGCACAGTGGGGAGCAGCTTGGGCAGGAGTGCCAGCGTAATCCCACACCTTCTGGACTTGGGGGACAAGAAGGGCAAACATTATTTACCCCATGAGTAGAAATCTAGGGACCAAGAAAGTGGAAGGAAGTATCCGAGACGAACTTTGGTTGTTTCATTCCCAAGGACAAACCAAGCTAATTTTTCTATCAGGCCCAGACTGCCTTTTTCCCCCCTTTTCCAGCACAGACAACATTTTTTTTTTAAAGTTTCTTGAAGCAGAAGTTTTAATGAGTTCTCGCCACCATACCACATCCTTGGATTTGCATCATTTGAACCATATTTTTGGAGGCAATTTTTCAAAGTGGCTCTCAGCACTTTATCTGCATGAATGCCTTTGCACGAGTGATTCATGCTTCTAAACTTTGGATGTATGAAAGGGGTCCAGGCGTTTGAACAAAAAAGCACCACATTTTTCTTCTGTTTCCCGTGGTTTATTTGGGAAAGGTCAGCATCAGCCCTTTAGAAGAAAATTACACTACTTTCATCCTCTCATGGGGTAAGGACCCCTTAAAGCATTCCCATCTTTAAGCCTCCATCTGTGCAGCACAAGGGATGCTCTGGGATGTGCAGGATGCAGGCAGTGCCTGAGGGATGTGTGGCTTGAATCACAGATTCATTAAGGGTGTAAAAAATCCTCTCAGATCATCTAGACCAATCGTCCAACTAACGCCAGCATTGCCCACTGCTGCAAGGTCCTCAGCCTTGGAGTTCTCATTATGTTACGAGTCTACAGCAGATCCAGTGGATGGAGGGTATTGGATAGAGATCTGCTCCTCCCTATGTCTCTATTCCCCTTCTGGGCTACGTCCACAAACTCGAGTTTGCTCTGACAGCTCCAAACAAAAGGGAAATTGAGGATAGCAGAGGGAGATTTCATTCACAATGTAATCATGTCCTAAAAGAAAACAGCCCTCTTGTCCTGGAAATGGATACATCAGATAACTCTGCAATGTTCTCAGTTCGGTGTTCAGCTGGAGCATTTAACACAACCTTTAACACAACCGGGGAAGCCATCTGATTTTACTGTGTCAGTAACGATGCCGCAGCTTCGAGAAATTAATTTCTCCCCCACTGCATGCTCTGCTTGAGAAATGATATCGCATTGTGAGAGACTGCACCAAGCTTCACAGATCACATTGCATAACAGGATGCTGTCTAATGATCCAGGATAGCAGAAGGCAAAAGCTGAATACATTTTTAAAAATCACCACTTGCTATGAAATAATGCCACAACTGTGCAGGAGAAGAGATACTCTTCTAAATGTGCTGCCGAGATACTCTGTCGGGGAGAATAAGCTAAATCAGAATGATCTATTTCAGTTTTTCAGCGAGGGAATCAGTGGAACACCTCGGGCTGGATGCTCAGCAGGTGTAGATCAGCAGATATCCATTGGAGTCAATGGATCATTATTTCCTACTGCTGGAGGAGGAAGCTCCGAACAGACCCCATCAGCAGTTAGTAAGTTCTGTAGTCTCAAGCAAGCAGGACTTGCAATACTGGCGTCATTAACATCAAGCAGAAACCTGCCCTCATTGTAGATTAATAGCAATATTCCCATCAAAGCTCCCAAATACTGACTGCAATGACATCCAGCCGGCATCAGTTAGCATTAGTTAAATCAAACAGCCAGGGCTGATTAAGGAGGTGAAGCTCTGCAACAAGGACGCTGCGGCTGTGTAAGCGCTGACGCACCGCCCTGACCTTGCTTTGAGGCTGGTGTTGCCAGCTGACAATGCCGGCAAACTTCAGTGCAGATCCAAAATTACGTGGGAACCCTGTGACCACCTGCATTCCAATGTCTGGTGATGATCTGTCTTGCACAGGACCGAATGTGTGAAAATCACAGAATCGTAGAGTTGTTTGAGTTGGAAGGGACCCTTCAAGGCCATCTGGTCCAACTCCCCCGCAGTGAACAGGGACACCTTCAGCTGATCAGGTGCTCAGAGCCCCGTCCAGCCTGACCTGGAGTGTCTGCAGGGATGGGGCACCCACCACCTCTCTGGGCAACCTGTGACAGTGCCTCACCAAATGTGAGTAGAGGACAAAGAGAGGAATTGCACTGCCCAATAGAGCAGCCCAGTCTATTTTTTGCCCTCATGCAGTTTGTTACTCACAGCTCCTTATCTGAATGTTTTTTTTTCCCCATTCAAAATAAGCTTGTTCAGCTTTCCCCTGGAAAAAATATCAGTCATTAGGAAGCAGAAAGAATACATATGGCCAGACATATAGCAGGCATAATAATCAGGAACAGCAGGGGAAGAAAGTCAGGCTCTGCAATGTGAGGCACTCAGGCTTGTTTGGAAACCCTGTGTCCAAACAGCATCTGGTCAATTATAAGAAATGCATTAAACGAAATTCAAACTCATTCAGGAGTGAATTGAGACCAGAGGAAATGGGAAATATTTGCAAAGAATATCATTGCAGTGGATAATTCAGATGACCCTACTCTATATCTTCAAAATGCTGCACCAATATTTGCTTTGATTTCAAGTGCACGGGGCTGCCATGGTACCCATCCTCTGTGGCCACCATGTGGCTCAGTGGTGACTTAATCCAGGTGGGAAACATGGCCCAGGCTGGAGGTGTCATCGTGTCACCTCGAGGTGTCTGAGCATACTCATGTGTGCAGGAGCTGTTAGACAGGCAGCACGCAGACATCAAATGGGGTAACTGAAGGCAGCAAAAAGCCTGGATGGAGATAGACCTTAATGAGGTACTGAGTCAAAAACACAGCTGCTCCTGCCATTCACCTACCCCACCTGCACTTCTGCAGGTCTTTGAACTCCTGCAAAAACCAGAAGCCCATGCTTAAAATTGAACATGCAGCTGAGCAACACTCTGCACCTATTCTGTTCTTCCTCAGCATGGAATAACGAGACATCCATCACCGATGAGGAGAGAGAGACACTCAGCAAATCAGCACTTAGTTATAATATTTCCTCCAGTGCCTCTTCCTCTGTCTCGCTGGGGTCAAGTGCAGAACCATGTCCCCTGCTCTGCCAGCTCATTAGCTTTATTTCATCTCTTCAAGGGGTGGGCATGGATCCTGACATTTTGCAAGGAGGAGCAGAACTCCAGCACCAACCTTGAGATTAATTGTTGACATTTCTCTCCCCTCACCCTTTTGATGTGCATGAAAAAAAAATAATATATGTACTCGCATCCATTAAGGGGAGGTGAGCAGGAGAAGAGCAGCCCAGCTGGAGGACAGCCTGGAGATGCAGAGCACCACCCCAGAGCATCAGCAGCCTGCTGACTGCTCCTAATGAGAGAGTGAAAAGCAAGGTGAGATTCACAAAGCCCTTCGGAGTGCAGGAGGCATCAAAAAAGTCATTCATCTTGCATTTCCTTCTGCTTCCCTCTGTCATATGATGAAGTCTATCTCACCAGTGTGCGCATGCATGGAGCCAACACAAGTAAGCAGCAACATACAGCCTTCCTTATTTCAATTTCTATATTGCCTCCTGCTAATTTGAGTGATGCAAGAGGGACTACTGGGGGTGCTGAGGCTATTTTTGATGTTTGCAGCAGAGTAAATGAGTATTTGCATGGTTTTGTAACAGTAGGCAAGAGCCAATTGCAGCTTAGAGACCCAAGAACAACTACAATGGTTTCATCACTTCGGTCACCTGCGCAATACTTAGGCAAATTAATGAGCCAGCATAGCCTGAAAGCCTCGCCCTGCTGAAGTCAAGATCAAAGCAGCTCACCTACAACATCTTCAGAGTTTCTCTAGCAATAAGGCCCATCTGCCTGCTTAACAGCAACTCCAGTTCACAGCCCTGTGCTCAAACCCAGTAAACATTAAGTAGACCGGTGTGCAGCCCACATCAACCAGCCCACTCAGACCCAGCAGGACCCTCAGCCCTGGCCATCTCCTGCTGAGCAGCACCCAATGCCTCTTGGCCGTAAGCAGGCTGAGCTCTGTAAATCCTTAATCCCCAGGGATGGAGGAAACTCCATCTCCTGGGGCATGAGCACATTTCTATGCAATGTTCTGCCAGAAGGACTTGGCAGGGATGCCCAGGGCTGGCCAAGAAGCAAGCCAGGTAGGAGACAGCACTCTGTTTTTTAAAGGGGAGCTTGAAATAGTACAGAGTTCCCCCAGGGAGGCAGAAAGAGCAGGACATATTACTTTATGGCAAGTCTGTAATTAAGATTTTTCCTCGCTACACATCCTGCTGGGTCCCATCCTGCCCACCGTGTCCTCCCAGCACATCGCCAAGCTGCCCATGGGTTGCTGCCACGTGGCATTGACAGCTTGAAAGTCAAATGGTGCCTTTGACACAGTATTACTCCCAGGAAAAATTTGCCACGCGCAGTACAGCAGAGCCAGGTGTGATCTTTCCCTGATAAAACATTATTTATAAGGATTTGATGTTCCCTAGAATGGAAAAATTCAAAACGTTGCTAGAGGAACTGAGTACCTAAATCTTCTAATGAGCAAAAAATTTATCAGTGCTGCTACTACGGCAGGCAGGAAGACATCGTCAGACAGTAAATCTGTCGTGGTGGTTATTGCCATTTAATATTGAGTCAATATAAGTAATGTCTTGGAGTCTTTACACATAAACTGATAAAGCAGCCAGGACTTGGGCTGCTCTCCAACAGCGAGTAGTTCGAACTTGAGATTTCTGCAATAATTTTTCTCACTCAGTGCTGAGGAGGAAAGGGGATGTTCAGGGCTAAGAAATTAGCTGGAGGATTGGGTTGGAGTCTTGGCTATGGCTTTGGCTTCCTGTGTGACCTTGGACAAGACTTTTAATGGAACTGAATTACCGTACAAGGAAGATGGCATTTCTGCCACCCTCAGTGAACTTGTTTTGGTTCTCTGGGGTAGAAGTCTCTTACTACGGCTTGTGTGATTCCAGCCTGGTCTGGAATTGTGTGCATGGATTGGAGCATTGGAGACCTTTTGGATAATTATACGTTCCATAGAATTCCATTCATGAGAATTGTTCAGCAGAGACCTAAGTCTTGAGCTAATTCAGAAAAATCTGGCAGTGGACCTGATAATGCAGGAATTCTATGTAGTTGTGCACACAGTTCCAAGGAATCCATTTAGACATTCTAGCATGCTGTGATGCATATCCCAGATTCACTCCTCACTCCTGAAAACTCATCCCAGTGGGTCAAATCATGTACCATCTTGTGAGAGGATGAGAGGTGATGGCCTTAAATTACACCAGAGGAGGTTCAGGTTGGATATTGGAAATAATTTCTTCTCATAAAGAGCGGTGAAGCAGTGGCACAGCTGCCCAGGGAAGTGGTAGAGTCACCTTCTTTGAGGTGCTCATGAACTGTGGGGATGTGGCACTGAGGGACGTGGTCAGTGGGCATGGTGGGGGTGGGTTGAGGTGATCTTAGTGGACTTTTCCAACCTTAATGATACTAGGCTTCTATGGGTATGGGGTGTAGCCACCCACATCCCTCTTCTCTCAGCATTTGTGCTTGGATGATTTTTACTTCTATTTTCCAGTTGTTCTTTCCTGCAGAAGAGGAGGGAGGGTGGCCAAATCCCCTTCTGCTCCCTGCCCAGACCTGTGGGTGATACCTGGATGCTACCTACATTCCTGCAGCTCTTCATGAGTGGTGAAGGGGGCAGGCTGAGATATTTCTTTCACAGATTCACAGATTCATAGAATTGTTTGAGTTGAAAGGAACCCTTAAAGGCCATCTGGTCCAGCTTCCCTGCAGTAAACAGGGACACCCACAGCTGATCAGCCGCTCAGTGCCCTGTCCAGCCTGACCTGATGGGACACCCACTACATCTCTGGGCAACCTGTTTCACAGCAGACTCTGCTAAAGAGTGTCCCCCTCTTTCTTACAGCCCCTTTAGATACTGAGAGGACTCTCTCAGGTCTCTCTGGAGCCTACTCTCCTCCAGGCTGCACAGCCCCATCTCTCAGCCTGTCCTCATAGGGGATTTGTTGCCTTAAAAGTTTTTGCACTTTCCTTTATTCGAAATGTATTCTGACTCAATACAACAAAGAGCACTAATAGGGTAAACATGGCAAAGCACCCAGATAAAACTGTCCCAAAGGGAAATCAGTCTGAATCTGGCTGATTTGAAAAAACCTCAGTCAAAGCTTTTTGCTGAGATATTGAATTGATGTAGCAGTTTAGAAGTTATTTAATATTTATATATTCATGCCTTGCATTCAAATAGGTCAGGGCCCTGTTGTGCAGTGGGATACATCCACATGCACAACGTCTCCAGTGTACTCTGAAACCATCCATGTTACCTCTCTAGCTGCAAACACAGGTGCTCAGGTTGTGTTCATGCTCCTGTACACAGCGTGCATCAGGGGCTACACAGACTCCTGTGTTTGTGCACAGACCTGAATAATGCTGGGCTCTGAATATCCGGATGTCGATATGTCTGGACATTAGCAGCTTGGACCTTGTTGGCCTTTGGGTTGCTGGAGACAGATTCTGCCCAAAGGGAGCTGGAAGCATGCAAAAATCCTGGCTGAGGGGAAAGGGAGAAGAATGAAGAGAAAATGACTCTGGTTGCAGCCCCTCTGCTTGCAGCACAGCAGATGGTGGAAAGTTATGAGACAGCAGCTCCTTGAGGCATAGCATAAGCCCAGAAAAAATAAAAGGAAGAGAGGAGGGAAAGAAAAGGGAATTTAAACATATTGTTGTGTCACTTTTCTATTCCTGCCACCTCAGCAGTAAATTAATCACATAATGTCATGTAAAGCAAAGCTGACCAATCTCATCCAAAAACGGCTCTGCCTCGAGGGCATTTGTGAACCAAACCTCAGAGGAGTGATGGGGCAGCAGCAGAGCAGCTCACACAGACAGCAGTCAGTCTTGGGTCCATCCCATCAATGCATCTGAGAAGTGGGAAAAAAAAAAAGAAAAAGTGCTGCAAAGCCAATACAAGGAGATGCAGCTCCCCTAAGGTTTGTTGGCTCTTGCTGGGGCGGGCTGTAAGGGAAGGGGACCAGACCAACAGAGCTGTGAGTCAGTGGCACCTCAGTTTCACAGGGGAGCAAATGGACCATTCTCTTAATTGCAGATTTACAGCCAAGACGGGTACAGAGGAGTCCATATTTCTTCACAGGAGTTGGATGACCGTGGAGAGAAGGCTCCCCAGAGAGACATCTAGGATGTGGATGGACTTTACACACAAATACAGTGAAATAAGTTTCCCATTAGACTGAAACCCAGCAAGGCAGCATGAATCACCTTTAACATGCATAACTCTCCCTTATATATCACCGCCACTGGAGCATTAATTAGCCTATAACAACCATCCCCAGACACTCAGAGATTTCACTCTTCAGTCTATGCCTGCATAACGGCTGGAGGAACAAAGTAAAGGTTTCTGGGTCAGACCACAGCCTGTGTGCTTGGCTCTGAGAAAAGATGCAGTGAGAGTGCTCTGCTCCTCACTGGGGAAACAACCAAGGATGCCTGGGGCTACATGGCCCAGGTGATGGGATGGCTTTGGAGTTCTGTTTGGCTCCTTGTGCTGTCCATATGTGCTTTGCCTTGGTGATGCTACATCTGATGACAGAATCTGGTAAGACAAGGATGTCTGCTCAGAGTATGGACATCTTCCTTTTTTATTTACTGGCATTATATAACTCTACCAAAGGAAAAAAAAAAAAAAAGAAAAGAAAAATCACATTAGCTTGCACAGATTGGTTTGAACTGGGCTTGCAATCAGAGAGAGGCAGCAGAAGGAGCCAAGCAAAGCAAATAAAGAAAAGGTACAAAGCAAATAAAAGGGCTATTTAAGATGGCTGCATCCCCAACTGGAGCTCCTGGTATTTGTGCCTGTGCCAGTAGAAATGGAAGCCAAAAACAGAGAAAGAAAGAGAGCTAAGTGGAAAAGAGATATTAATCCTGAAGTAACTGGGAACAGGTGCTTCATTTGGGCACTTGGATGTGAATGTGCTGCAGTTGGTTGCTCTATTGACTGGGGAATTCAATAACCGAGGCTGGTGCTCTGATGACAGAGCTCAAAGAATGAAAACCCATGTAAATTAACTGCCATCCACCAGCCCGCACTTTATGAAAAAGCACAAGTTGTGAAGGCACTGCCTTGAAGGTCACTGCTCCGGGAGCTTGGGCAAAAGAATTAAAACCTGAACCTCCTAAATGCCTTGTGCAGCTCGAGGGGTCTGAGTTGCAATCCTTCTGCTGACAGGAGGCTGATACCTGACCAGCTCACTTCTGTGATGGAAATGTGTTTGCTGGGCTGTGGCAAGGGGTGGAGGCAACGTCCATTCCGCTTTCTGCATCAAAAGGAATGGCCTTGCCCAGGTGGGCTCTTTCTATTGAGCTGTGGCCCCTGCATGGTGTCCAGAGGGAGAAGTGTCATTGAATGGTTGATGTCTGCTGCTGCATAGCACAATGCCTTGGCATCCTGACTCCATTTGATGTTTCAGAGAAGAGCTAAGAGCATCATGTCAAATATAATTATGAGACAATAACAGCCTATTAGTTCCAGTGCCTAATTTTAAACCTCAGACTGTCTAAAAACCCTCAGTCTGCTTTTAGAAGGGCTGTCAGCTCCCCAAGGTATAAATAAGAAGCATAGAGAATGGATAATCTCTGCCTGTCTTAGGGCCAAACGCCATCTTCCAGAAAAGGTAAAATTCCCATTTCATCATTTACTCATTGAGACTTTTCTTTCTTGTTAAATGTGTGCAGTTCCCTTTAGAATGAGCAGACTAACAAAAGGGATTTATCTGCTTTGCCTCTGATCCTTTGTAGTTCCTTGGAAGAGAAGGCAGCATTGTGGAGGTGGAGCATCCTCCCAGCAGTGTAACTCCTCAGTTATTCCCAATGCAATCCGTTCCTCTCTCCTTAGAATCACCCCGTCTCACTGCTTGTTCCCCTCCATTCTCCTGCCCTCACCCCAACTCTGGTTATCTGCATTCAGGCTCACATCAGAGCATTTGTAGTGAGACAATCCTGGGTACTTTGCAGGTCAAATTATCTGCAGGGGAAAAGCTATCATGTGGCCGTGAGCTGATACAAAGCTTTTATTGCTTGAAAATCTTTAATGTTATACATATGCAAATAATATTTTAATTTTAGGGCACTGTTTGGGTTACAGTTATAAATTGCTACACAAAGCATCCCCCCCTCCCCACTCTGTGATGTAGAGTTGATTATCTTGTGTATGAATGATGCATCAAAAGTACCTCGTATACTGAGTCAGGGTATCTTCCACTAATGAAGTCCCTAAAGAAATGCAGCATAGACCTGAGCTGCGATATTCTGATGGCTTGGATATATCAGAGATAGCTAAAATAGCATTAGATATAAGATCTTCCTAGCAAAATTTGCCAAAGAAGCACATAAACATCAAAGAGTCTTAACTCCTAACTCCTATAAAATATTCTTCTATTTGGATTGATAAGAAAGTAGGGTAATGCCCTAGATGCATAGCTATGAGGATGAGTGTGGCTCTAGCACTGTTGTGACAACTTCTTTTAAAAAATTATAAGCATTATAAACACTAATAATGCTCAAAGTTTGTGCATTAAATTGGACTGAAAAGTGACTGCTTTTAACTCCCTCAGTATATCCCTGGCTGCCTTCTGTGGTTAACTGTTGGTTCCATTTGCATGAGTGAAACAAGATAATTCTTTATCAGATCAGATCTTATCTTTTGCAAATAGACATTGTCACAGACCATTCCACATGATAAAATCATAAACTCCTATCTTCATTTCCTATCATGAAATAATTAGAATATTTCAGTTCTGCACCCTGAGTCACAAACAATGATAAAAAGCTACTAATTCAATTAGAAAACGGATTCTTTTTCTAATGAGACACTACATATTGTGATATCCACGCTTAGTGCTAAAAAGGAAATATTTACTTGCCAGCAACTCTATTGAGCTCTCTTGAAAATACTGACTGCTTGATGGCTTGATGCCTAGAGTGTTGCTGTTGGACAGTGGGTTCCTGCTTTTCAGGAGGCTGAAGGTTACGTATCCAAGTTAAATCTGGGAACTGGGAACTGGGAATGTGTGAAAAAATGTTTCAGTAGCAATCCTCCTCTTCATGGGTACTCTGCAAAACAGTCCTCCATGTCAGAGCTGATGAAAGCTTTGGATGTCCTCCAATGTCATCTTGTGGGTCAGCCACATGCTACCATGTGCCGAGAAGCCCTCTGTCTGCCGCATGCTTTTCTCTCAAGTAGCAATGCGACCTCTGCCCAACTATGGCTGCTCTGGGTACCTCCTCTCTGCCCAGATCTGCCCTGCACCAAGGAGGCATGGATATGCCGTTCAAGAAATGTGTAGATGTGTCACTGACAGACACAGTTTAGTGGACATAGTGGTGACAGGTCAACAGTTGGACTAGATGACCTCAGTTGTCTTTGCAACCTTAATGATTCTATGATTCTATGAAATGCCACAGGGACTGTTTTGCTGTCTCACTGCTGCAGTCCTCATCACTGTGCTTTAGCACATGGATGGCACTTGAAAACATAGTTATCAGAATAAACCTTTTAGCTATAAATTGCACGTATTAAAGATCCATGTGATAATTGTCTTATCTGGCTCCAAATGTGCTCATGATGCTGAGAGAGAGCAGATTGGATTACGCCTGAAACAGGCTCTTCTGTTTTCATAAATCACCCAGGAACGCAGCGAGGGCTCAGAAATGCAGACGCCTTGTTTTCAACTGACTGTGATTTTGTTGAAGGATCTCGTGGAAGGGAACAAGCAAACAAACAAGCTGAGAAAGGTCTTTTTAAGAGGAAGGGATAGAGAGTTAAAAAACAAAAACAAAAACATGAGCTAACCCTTCAGAAAAGCAGCAAAGATACAACAGAGGAGTGTGGGGAATGCTAAGTGACACTTACACCCGACTCCAACCCAGGACAAATGTTGGGATCTTTTCTCTGCCAAGCTCCACAGTGTCACGCTGTCCACGTTCATGTTTTCTGCATGGTTCTTTGGTAGAGCAGTGGCACCTCCTTTCTCTGCCCTCTGCAGCTGAGAAGCCTGTCTGTGCCACCAGGTACAGCATCACAGAGATCCGAATGGCAAATCTCCTGAACGCCGATATTCCCATGCTGGTCTTTGGCTGCCTGGGACCAGCAAGGACTATTACTTTCACTCCCCATCCTCTGAAAGTCACTGGGAGCCAAAACCTCGGTGGCACAGAGCATACACTATTTTATACGCTTAATTCTAGCTGGTTAGAGACAAATGGGAACAAATGCGTCAGAAGATCTGAATGGTGTTTTAATCTGGGGAAGCTCTTCCAAAATACAGCAAAGTACGACATAGCTGTAATAAACATGAAAGCTTTCTGGGCTCTGGTGTACATTAAATCTTGAGTGTTTGCTTAATGTTGTCTGTCATATTCCCAACGCAGATGATTTTTTCATTTCCACATCTTTCTTTCACTCTCACTCCTCTGTTTGGAGGAAGAAAAGCTAAAATATTTATTTCAGAGCAAGTTGTTGAATTCATAAAGTATGTTTTAAGATTTCTGCTCTCGTCAGCTCTTTGTAAAAACCCCTTGGTAAGTTCTTTGGAGATCCTAGGTGGATTTTCCTGCCATTGGGTTGCTCCCAGTGCTCACTGTCGAAAATTATTGCCATTGAGGGGTATACGGAAAAAGGTAACAAGGCTCCAGCAGCAGCCAGTCTGGGTCTTTAGCTGGAAAAGCAGCTCTGAGAGCTCACAGCAGCTCTGGGGAACTGCAGGTGTGGTCCTGGAGCTGGACTTTACAAACCAGGATCAAGAGAAGCCATTTGCAGTGGTCTTGGGATTGCACATTGGTTGCACATTTCTGAGGAACAAGTATTGCAGAAAATACTCTTGCTTGTCCAGTATTTACAGGCACCCCTTCCCTGTGGAGCCTTATCAGGTCAGGCTGGTACCAAGTCACCAGCAGCCAGAAGGTGGGCAAGGCAGGAATGCACTGATGCCTTTTCTGCTCATGCTCCTACTCGTGCGAAGGGAAGCCAGGCTAATGTGCAGCATTGAAATTTTACTGTCTTCAAGGCTGATCCTCCTAAAGCCAACTGCCTTCATTTTAGGGCAGTAAATTGCTAGCAGCGCAGAATAAAGAGACTGAACTTTCTTTAATAGCCTAAATTTTCTTTATGGCTCTGCCTAAGAGCTGGGTTTTTTCCATTTGGTTCTGTCTCTCTCAATACAATATTAGGCAAAACCTCTTTTCCCACATCATTCAGGATTATCAGTGTCTTAGCATATGCCCTTCTTGGAATAGTGGTATCTGCCTGCATTTGGAGAGAACTCTGGAGTGACCAGTGGCTCCCAGTCCAACCCAGTCCAATCCAACTCAATCCGGTGGGAGAAGAAGACCAAAGGAAAGGGGTCACGGAGCTGATAAAGGGCACAAAACCAGCAATAAGAGGGTGCAGAAGTTAAATCTTTGCACGTTTCACTCGTTCATTCCTCCTAAGGCAACATCTTTATTGTGGTCTTTGCTCCTACACAAGCCCACACATCATTATAGTTGTTTACATACCATCACTAGCAATAATAATAATAGCTAAGTAATAATTCTTCATTTGAATGTGATGAACGGCTGCATGTCTCAGTAAAAATAAATATGTGGGGAAAGGGAAAATACATCATTGTTACTACCAAATGAGGCATAGTGTAAGAAATTAAAATATTTGGCTCATGGAAAATCAGGGGAAAACAACTTTGCAAGGAAGTCTTAAACCAACAGGGGTAAGGATCGTTTATCGAACGTAAGAGAAATTAGTAAGTAAAAAGGATAATTAAGAGAGATATAAATGTTTGCTGAGGTTCTGTATAACTGAATACCAGCAGGCATAAAATTAGAGCTCAAGAACATAGATTAGAGCTGCACACTTCAGCTGGCACAATCAAGTTGTACAGTTTATAATTTTACTTTTTTATTTTGACATTTTAAAGGCTAAAACACATCCAGGCAGGGCAAACCCCATAACTTACCCCACACTTAAGTGCCTCGCTCAGTAGTGGAGCAGATGAAGCTAAATTTCTCTTTCGTGCAGCAAGACACCCTGCAGCAGCCATCCAACCCTTGCAGCACCCTATCTGCCAGCCAGGCTCCCCCATTCCACACGTAGTGCTCTTAGATAATGTGCTGAGCAGGCAAAGCCTGGGAATTCAGGGATTAGTTCCTTGCTAAGGTTCAAGGGCAGCTCAGGGAAGTACTCCCAGGTGAGATCTGATATGGCAAAGCTGTGCCTGCTTAAACATGAGGCTTTAAAAGGAAAGAAAAGCTGGGGGGAGTGGTGTGAGAAGAGAGGGTGTGTAGCTTGAGGTGGGTAGTGTTGTGCAGGACTGGCTCTTATGTCTTTTAGCACTTTGATTCTGTGTTTCTAGGTGTGTTGTGACCAAAGTGGCACCTTTCTGCTTAGGCTGTGGGTTTGGGGCTCTTCAGTGCTCTCAGTGATGTGGTTAGTGGGTGTGATGAGGGTGGGTTGATGGTTGGACTGTGGGATCCTTGTGGTCTTTTGCAACCTTAAGGATTCTATGACTCTAGGCATGCAGGAAGTTAAATGCTCTCCTTGGTGGAATGAGGCTCTTGTTTTCAGCCCTCAAAGATTTGGTTTTTATTTGGTAATATGTTGAAGTTTGGCTTGCTCTCTGAAGCTGGAGCAATTGGATTCATGACTTTGACAGAGCTTTCTGCACCAGCAAGGGAGGAAAGCAAATAGATTGAAAATATTCATTTAATAGCACTCTAAAGCAGCTTGTCCACAGACTGCTGCACATCCAGAACATGCAGCAGTGAGGGGGCATAATGTTTCAACCTCTTTTAAAAATGACTTACAAGTTCATGCTGAAAAACTCTCACACTTGTGCTCTCCAGTATAAATATGCCAATATTAAAATCATGTTGTTATACTTGTAAGTGTTTTTCCATATAGAGGCAGCAGAATGACTCCACCAGCATCTGTCTTCGATTGCTGCAATTTAGCATGATGTGAAGCAGAGCCCCAAGATTGGTCTCATCAAGGGCAGCCTTCTGCTCTGCTTCATTCTTTTCTTCCTCTCCTGACCTGTTTACAAATAGCTCTTTAGTCCTTGGTCTCTGCCAGCATGTTCCAAACACAAAGCCTTCAGTGGTACTTCTTGCTTTTTGCCCTAAGTCCTTTCGCCACTCTGCTAGAGATGAGCTGAACTACTTTAAAATGAAAGACTAGGAATGGAACAGGCATGAGAGCAGGTGATAACAATTAGGAGCTTCTGCTCATCTTTGAGGTGTAGAGGGCTATCTGGCATTTGGTCAGCTGCTCCAAGCCCTGCTCATCCACAGAAGGGCTGGTGGCAAGGCAGAGCACTGTGTTCTGTCCACTGACAGAAAACTGGGGATTGCAGAGGCTAATGAGGTGAATTCCACATAAGCTTTCCAAGAAGCTCACCTCTACAGACCTACAAAGCTGGAGAGTTAACTGCTTCTCCAGAGCTTGCATGATGAATTGCATTATCATTAACAGTTATCACATATGTACATATATCCATGCTGGAAAAAGGCTCAGGTTTGTGTTGTGGCCAAGTAAAGGAATCAACATATATATTTAATGAAATGTGATCTTCTTACTGCTCTCTTTCTGGGATATTTTAGCATTAGTTTCCTTTTATATCAGAGGGTGAGAAGTCTCCAAGTATGCCCATAATTAATCATGAGCCCAAAGTGTGTTATTCCAGTTTTGCAGAGATTCAGGCTGCGCGTGTTCATTAAACCTTGGTTCACCCTTTTATTTCCTAATGATTAATGTTGCTACTGCACAGAGGACTTCACCCCCATAGTGGTGGAAAGACTGGGAGCTGGCTACTATTGTAACTCTGCTTTCGTGACATCCTCTATCATCATATGCTGATTTCTGACCAAAGCACTTTCATTAGGACAATATAGGAGAAGTTGGCCATGGTGGTTTTCTAAAGGGAAGGCATCAGAGCAAAAAAATGAAGCCTTTTTAATATCGCAGTGAGAGGAAATATGAGGTACAAGGAGGTTTAGATGTGCAATAAAAACAATTCAAAAAGTTCAGTAATTTTTTTTTGAAGTAGAACAAACTGCAGTCTTTCTCTTTCAGAGACTAGAAAGGACTCATGTTATGGGCAAATGTGCCACAAATGTTATAAAAGACAATGAGGACACTTCCAGGTGGGAAAGCAGCATGTTGGCTCCAGTCTCTCACACACTGATATACCAGCTGTCCCACATAGCATGGGATTTCCTGCAGTACATTCATAAATCCCATGCTCCTCATTAGGTGGCATTACCTGGGCTTCACCAGGTGTCATGTACACAAACAGACCCAGTCTGCTACATACAGTTGACAATGGGCATTGTTACTCTATAGGCCTTGTTGATCGTAGATTCTGTAGGACTCCCCATTGTCATTTCTGCCCCTTTATGGCTTCTGTGCTCCTAATTGGGGTCTCTCACCTCCTTCCTGTCTCTCGTGGTTTCTACTGCACCTTCCTTTGCTCACTGAATCTGCAGAACATTGTGTCATTTTGCTCCTTTTCTCTCTGGTTCTACAAGGCAGAAGTTTCAGTGAAGTTGATGAAGACATGGAGATTCAGCTTTAAGAAATAAGAAGGTTAGACCATCTTAATTTTCTCCAAGGGCTCTATAACCTCAAATTGAAGTGTGCCTTATTAGCAAAGGTCATGGAAGAGAGAAAACCTAGGAGAGAAAAGAGTTTGCAATTAGGAGCAAGTAACTGAAATAATTCTTCAATTTCCATGGATGATGAAATGAATCTGTCCTGGTAGAGCTAGCGTGAAGAGAGGATGTGTTGTAGTATGAGTTTGTGAGACGTTTCTATTATCCACAAGGAGAGAGAAAGCTATTTGTGTACCAGCATGTAAGGCAGTGCTTCCATGCTTGATCTGTTCTCTAAAAGTGGTTGGATATGGCTATGTTGAGATCCAGATGGGGGATTCGCAACAGGTTTAGACCTCAATGATGTTAATAAATAAACAAGCTCAGAACTGCTCTAAGCTAAGAATATTCTACAGCTGAGGGCCTTGCAGTAATTTAAGGTGGAGTGAAAATGTGTGGAAACTTTTGTAAAACAACCACACCGTGATTGAGAGTGTTGATTCAACAGAGAAGAAATGCAGCATGCATCCCTTGGTTGGGATACTATTGACATGACACAGAGGAAAACAGGCCAGAATGCACAGAACAAAGGTCTTCAGCTTCAGGAATGGTGTTGAGTTGTCCCATCTTGGAGATGGGTGAGAGCCTCTGGGATATTCCCACTCTCCTCTGTGCTTAGCAGTATCAGGACAATCGTTTTGGAGTTCCTCCTTGTTCCAAGAGGACAGCACACGGCCATCCTCCTTTTGCTTTGAATTTGAACATTTTTGAATTTAACATCTAAAGTGTGAGCCTTTTCTGCTCACAGAATCACTTCTGAGAGCTCATTTGTACTCTTGTAAGGCGTAGCATCCCATTCCTTTTAGTTGAAAGATTTTTCTCTGGGAATAGTTTACTCTTTGCCAGTGGATCCTAAGGCATAGGATCAGCCATGAGCGAGGCATTGCACTAGAGCACTTTTCCTGCTGACCAGCACCATCCTGTTGGTGTAGCACTAGCAGTTTTGCTAAGGTGCTCAGAGATCAATGGAGACAGAAGGAAAGGCAGTGCAGGGCCTCTGGCTGAACCATTCATTTTGATGTAAAGAGTATGCAGTGACAGTAGTTATGGTGACAACCTGGGATTTAGGAAAGCTGTGCTCAATTCCCTGCCTCGCCATGTGTGACGCTTCACCTCTGTGCCGCAGCTCCAAATCTATGTAATGGGACAACTGTATTTTCCTCTTTCATGGGGCTCTTGGGAGAATAAATGCCTTTAAAACTATAAAGTGTTCCGTTAACCCAACAATGAGATCGTATAAGCGTATCACACAGATATGGCAGAATCCAATGGAGACGGCTTTAAAATAATATTAACATCTATCATCTTGAGTTCGATTCTCTAAGAAGAGACCATTCTGTGCCTGTGTTTCAGGCTATTAATCATATTGCTGATCCATCGATCGTTCAGGACATTCCCTGGCCCTGAAAACCTAAAAGAGCTTTGACATGAAGTGTATATCGGAATAGATATTTCCTGCATTGGACAGAAAGCTTGGATCTGTCATTTTCAATAAGTAACTTATTTTCTTCCAAACTAGCAGTAGTTAATGAAATACAGTGATGATTTTTACAGGGCATCCTGTAACTCAGAGGAGATTTTAACTTTGCTCAGCTTTCTAGATATCTTGCCTGAGCTCTAGAGATAGGCCAGTTCAATGATTAAGGAGTTCTGTTAGTATCAGCACTGCTCAGAGTTCGTGCTGCTTTATCTCTGTCTTGCTTCTATTCCCAGCTGAAATCAAGAGGTAGAAAGGCAAATTGAGTGAGAGTGATTATTATTAATTACAAGACAAAGTTAAAAAGTTATCCAAACTTTTTTGGTGTCTCAAAAAAAAAAAAAAAAATCAGGTATGTAGAGTCTTAAGGTTCTTGTACAAGTTGGTGTCTTTTCCTTTTTTATCTGAGTCCATTCAAGCATACCACACATTTGATATGGGCCTCGTGTAGCTTTATCTGAATCAGTTCTCCCAAAGTCTTAAACTATATAATTAAGCTCTTTTTAGTGACTGGAAAACTGCCACTAAATTTGAAATCTGTCATGGTAATTTCAAGGCTAAAGGAATTAAATTTAACAAGAGATATTATTCCTAATTATTACCCTATCTCCAGCCTTTCGCTCTTGCCTAAATTCTCGTAAAGTTTCGTCCATTCCACAGCCACCTGATCACCAGAATTTTAATTAATGCTAATCAGGATGTCTGAGCCATGATTGCCCATAGATTATTCTCTTTGACTTAATAGTAGGTGTTCATCTCAAAGCCTCATTTTATTTGCTGCTTGGGGTGACATAGCTTTCATCATTTCCTGTTCTGATACAGCTTTACCTGAAATGGTTTGAATTGAGTGAGCTGAATTTAATTTGTAATTTCGGAGTAAATTACCACTTCTGTGCATTATGGCAGTCTTGCAACAGGTAAATCCTTTTTGGAACAGTGCTGTTGTCACTGATACCGTATTTAGATGCAGGGTCTGATTTTCTTATCCTGAAGTGGTATAAATGAACTGCTTATACTGGCAACATTTTTGTTGGTAATTTAGATTATTGACTTCAGCAAATATCTTTATCGATTCCCTGTAATTACTGGCATAATGTTTTCCAGTGGTATTTAATAAACCCTCCTAGAATTCTTAATTGGATGAGTGTTACTAAAAAAGATAACTTTACATATGTGAAGAAGAGGAGGATCAGTCCTTCCAGGGGTAAATGTCCATTGAAGACCAGTGTTCGCACATCATTCCTATAAATGAAGAGGAAAGGAAAGGTTGGCTGGGAGAAGTTTTTCAGCTTGTTGCCATGCATGAAATTGTTGTTTGTCCTTAGTTTTCCTGTGGCCAATTTTTGACTTCAGAGTCGTTGATTTCTCTTGATTTTCCTTTTCAGTAAATAATGTCACTTACAGAACACGGCAATAGCTGTACTGGATGAAACAGCTGACTGCCTCTGGAAACAGCTGAGAGAAGACTGGAGGCCCAAGGCAAGGTATTTCCTGGTATTTTCCCAACACGTTCTCCTGGCTCTCAGTAATCAGAAGACCTGGGTCTTTCTGAGCTTTCCCAGGCAATGGAGTGGTGTGGTGAGTTTACGGGCTGCTGGAGTTGTTGCATAAGCCCCGATTTAGCAAATCCCCATGGATTTTTGAAGGCAGTATAGGAAACGATGGGCCTTCATGAAGGAGGGCTATGCTTGCGCAGGTCAGTGCAGCAGGATGCCATGGCTGGGGCCTTGTGCCACGTTCACTGAGGATGCAGCGACCACCTCGGTACTGTGACTGCTCTTTGTGAAACTCCGGCAAACACACGACCCATTGCCAACACAGCAGGTGATTTGAGGCTAAACAAGAAAGCAATTATGCTACCCGATTTCCATTAACAAGCAGGAGAAATGCAAGTCCAAAGTTTCCTCTGCATCTCAACTTGTGACCATCAGATAAGATGCAAACACAGTAACATTCAGTGACTAACTGTGAAGCACTGGAAGTGAAGCGGTTGCGTTTGTTCTCAGGCAAGCTTAAATACTTTGGTTTAGGCACTTCTTTTTAAATAGCCTGTCCTTCGTGGAGCATTTTTTTATATGGAGACTTAATTGAAACAGTCTTATTTATAGCGGTGAATATTCATTCTTGTTAAAGGTGGTTCTGAGGGAGGCTAATAAATGTTCTCGTTTTCCTTTGCATCAGCTAACGATCTGGAAAACAAATATACTGCCATTCCCGGGGAAACATATCTTGCAGTGCTGGATCATACTGGTTAAACGTTGTATTTTACCTTCAATTTATTTACCCTTCACCTCCCTCCAGTGCTTAAAGCTCCTACTGTCACGCATCAAGCAAAGCTGGTGGGCAGAGCCGGTCCCAGAGCTGGCCACGTAAGTCTGAGATGAGAGACAATAGATGGAGCCAGAGAGACAAAGAAGTAACAGGAGATAATTAGACCACATCCATCAATGTAACTGGCCGTGGTCTGGACGCATTAAACTTCGTGGCAGTAGTGTGGTAAGGAGTGTCCTGTGATGTGGATGTGATACAGTGCTGAAATATCGATCCTGGCGACTAAAGATCATTTATTCAAAGAACTTGATTTGCAGAGTGAACCATTTCCAACTCTTGCAGGTTATGTTGAGCTCAGAGAGAAACAGCTTTGGCAGGTCATGAACAGACCAACGGTGAAATGAAAACCCTCTGAACTGCAAAAGCAGCCTCACTCACACCTTCACCAGTTCTCATTTTGCAGAAGTTACTCCCTCTGTGAGCTTTTGCACTGGCATCTCACTAGCCATTGACAATTAAGGAAGAGAAGGCGTAAATTAGAAGCATGAATCATATCCCAATTTAGCCTGTCTTTTCTGCTAGTAAAAGGCATAGGCTTCCCAGATACTCCTCTGCAATCGGGCTAGGGAGGAGGGCGGCAGGAGGAACAAGAGGGAAAGATGATGGCTTGTACAATGGACTGGTTTCTATTTTCCTTTAAATAACAGAACTATCAATTAGAGAATTTTATTTTGTCTTTGTTTTGTACTGAAAGTATACTTAAACTGGTTCTCTATTTCTAAGTGGGAGGAAAGCTTGCTGGTGAAGTATCCATGTTCTCTCAGTGAACCCTGTGGCTCTGATGCAGATTGTGACAGAAAATTTTATGTAATAAACAGCATTTTACAGATGAGGAAATAGAATTCGTGGAATGGGCTGTACATAACCACTGCATCAGCAGGGGAACAGCCTGTAGGACCTGCTAGTTCCTCCTACCCCTAAACTTCACATCTCATGGGCTTGACAAGTGTGTTAATATTTGTGAGAGTTTCGGACACCATAATGATGCAACAAGTAAGCAGAACAAAGGATGCCATTAGATGCCATCCAGTAAGAAAGTAGGAATTGAAACAACAGCAGCTCCCTGTTTCTTTTCTTACAGCAGAGATAATGTGGGTTAGGATTAGGTTGCAGTGCTCAGTTGATAATAGGAAGCAGCCAACACTTGTGAGAAGGCACAGATGTCTTTTAAGTAAATCGCATTTAAAAAAAGTGATGTTATCTTGAGCAGAAATGAAATAACCCAGCTAGGATGTGGGCAGGTAGAAAACAAATCATTTCTTCTGAAAAACTAAACGTACTTTTACCTTATTGCGGTGGTTCCTACAAGCTTTCTGTAGTGTTGTAATATGTTTATGGCAATGTGTTTTTCAGTGTAATATCCTTAAAAGTAGCACTTGGTTAAGTAAACCGAAGTATTTTTACCTTACAGAAAGCTGCAAAATTTAAACAGGCCAAACCTATTTCACAGGGGGAAAGAAAAAAACAACCACCGTAAAAACCCACCCACAGACTGGTGAAAACAAATGTGTGCTCACACCACAATAAATATTGATGACTTCCAAAATTCCGCATGGTAGTGGAACAACCACTGGTACTTAGACAACATAACAAGGCTACTTGTTTTGCAACTGTGCAAAAACTCAGTGAAGGTCTGTTGCAAGAAGACTTGAAACTGTGTCAGCTAACTGTTGTGCTGCTTTGTTATCGCTTCTCTTCATGGGAGAAAGAAAAACAAGGCAGTAGAGTGTGCTTGCTGAACTGCTCAGTTCGGGATGGTGAAGCACTGTCACAGGTTGCCCAGAAAGGTGGTGGGTGCTCCATCCCAGCTGACACTCCAGGTCAGGCTGGACAGGGCTCTGAGCACCTGATCAGCTGTAGGGGTCCCTGTTCAGTATGGGGGAGTTGGACTAGATTACCTTCAAGGGTCCCTTCCAGCTCAAAGAGTTCTATGGCTCTCTTATGCTGCTGCTAACATATTAGCAGAAGAAACTCTCATCTGAGTAAAAATAAACCTCTGGAAAAATGTATCACGGTACAACTCATTGTATTAGAGAATCCAGTGACCCCAAATTCTGCCTGGGATGTGGTCAGTGGTGTGCGGTGAGCTGGCTGGGGGTACAGCAGGAGGAAAAGTAATGGGAGTAGGATTATTTTCTCCTGTCTTTCCAGCAGAGTTAGCCGAAGAGCCAGCAGTGTCCTGCCTGACGGGACTATGAGAAAGCAGCAGCATTTGCCAGGAATAAGAAATGAAACTTGAGCAAGAGTTCTAAGTAGCAGCATTTTGTGAAAGTGTCTGCACGCTTCCCCAAAGGCCTAAGAAGTTCCGCTGTCCCAAGACAGGCAAAAATTGGCAAACCAAGAAAAGTGGCATTTCAAACAGTGTAATTTTGCCCTCTGATGCTTCTTCTGCACAGGAAATATACAGAAGTAACAAAGAAAGGACAGCTTCTGGCTAACAAAAGGGCACCCTGCCCTGGTATTCTCCAGCTGTGTAAACATCAGCTGTAACTTCAGCTGCTGCTGTGAGGAAAGGACTTGGAGCTGTGGGAGCTGAGGGTTCCTCCAGCAATTTTCCTTGTCCAGAACTGATATTGTGTTTTCTGGAAGCATTCCCTTTGGCTCCATCTGTCCTTGAATTTGGCCTCCTGCATGTCCCAGAGACTCCCAGAGCCTCAGGAGAGCGATAGCACCAGGAATGAGCCTTTCTCACCACACCGCTGGCAGAAGAGGAGTTTAATATCTGCGGGGTAGTAACAAGCAGAACCATTCAGACTGTGTCCACAAATCCGTGTGATGAACACAGCTCAGGCCAGCAGCACAGGATAATGAAGGCTACTATGTAAAATACAGCCCTTATTTTAGGAGTTAATACTCACCTTGTTCTTCGTTAAGTTCTTTCTGTGAAAACAGAGAATGCTCTGTCCTTCCCATTGCCGTTTCAGGCCTGCTGCACAGAGTATATTATGCACGGATATTTAAGATTTTGGTCCATTTTATACTCAAATGGCTGAGTCCTCACTTCTAATTTGCGAAAGCCTGCCACTGCTGGGGGTGAGATGCTGGCAAAAGCCTTCTGGACATTTGTGTAACAAAATGCTGGCACTGATTGCCCAAGCAGATTTTTAGGAAAGAGCTAGAGAAGTGTGTCAGAGTAGTTTTGGCATGGGGCAGCTGCTCTCTGAAGAGCCTCGTGCTCTTTCCTTTGTTCTCCTTTCAGTTCTTGTCTTGGTCATGGAGGCTTAGTATATTCTGCTTCCCCTTTGTGCCACTTATTAGAAGCAAGCACTTGACCCTTGGTGTCTTTGGGACCCTGCACTGCTGCACGAGCAGCCCTGCAGACCAGGCAGACCTGGGGTTCGTCCTGCTCCGGGAAATCATTAATGGCTTAGGTTGGAGGGGGCCTTAAAGAACACCCAGCTCCAACCCCTTGCTGTGGGCTGGCTGCCCCTCACCAGATAAGGCTGCCCATTGCCTCATCCAACCTGGACTGGAGCACCTCCAGGGATGGAGAGAACTGTGGCCTGCTGACATGTGAAAAGGTTTCCTTTCCTACCTATGTTCATGTGAAAGAAGGGCACGAAACCCAAATGTTCACATCAAAATAAGAAAGGAGAAGTTTGTTATAAAATTAAGAGGAAAAAAGATGGCAATAATGATTTGGCTACTGCTGCTGCAGACCATGAGCAAATACTGAGAGATGGATGTTCTGTTTGTGCATGCCCTGGGGGTTGTTCATCTGCTGAGAAATCTTTCTCCTGCATGATGGAAATGGTCTGAAATGCCTTCAGGAAGGCAGCCAGCTCCCACCTCCTGCTCCCACGTTGTACTGTCCCTCTGTAGGAGAGATGTGAAGGGAGGGAAAGCTGCTCCTGCTGCCTTCCGAGGCCCTAGACACAGTGTTAATGCTGGCTCCCTGGAATGTACTCTGGATTCACCAGTGAAACCTCTTGCTCGCTGCATCTGTTGGCAAGATGTTCATATTGCTGTTAGCACTTTTGGAGGAAAATCTGAATATTTGCTTGCTCAACCAGACTGATCAAGCATCTAACACTCAGCAGGTGGGAAAAGAAAGGAGAGAAGACACAAAAGATTGATTTGGATGTCCTCTAAGCCAGAGTTTCTTTGTGGCTGGACTAGCACAGAGTCTTGCAATCAGACAGAGATCTTAACTATCTCCCTATCGAGGTGGGGTCGGCCTCATCTCCCAGGTAACAGCAATAGAATAGGAGGGAATGGCCTCAGGTTGTGCCAGGGGAGGTTCAGGTTGGATATTAGGAAAAAAACTTATTCTCCAAAAGAGTGGTGATGCATTGGCACAGGCTGCCCAGGGAGGTGGTGGAGTCACTGTCCTTGGAGGTGTTCTAGAATCATGGGCATGTGGTACTGAGGGACGTGGTTATTGGGCACTATTGGCGCTAGGTAGAAGGTTGGACTAGATGATCTTAGAGATCTTTTTCAACCTTAATCATTCTATGATCTCATACATTGCTGAGGTGGCAGCTCTACTTGTGTTTTAAAGGGAATGCACACAGTGATGCAGAAACTAAGGGTCCAGTGCGTCTCTGCAGGCTTCACAAACCAAAGGCTTTTAAAGCAAACTGAGGGTTGCCCTGTTTTGTACTAAAGGCAGATTTAGCCTTTGGCCTGTGTCAGGATCAGGAAGAGAGGGAAAACATCTCTGGCTGTTCTTTGCCTTCCGACAACATCCACGCTGAACAGCTCTTTACTTTGTTAAATCCAATTTCCTCAGTACTATTTCTGGTATAAAAGTAAAGGGTCATTGAAGTTACTCTGATTACAAAACCAGAGTAAAAGAGAGGAAAATTAAGCCTCCTCTTCTCTTAGCCAGCGTGAAATTTTTAGCTGGAGTGAACATATTGCCACAAACTTGTCAGCAAACAAAATGAATGGTGATCAGAACTACCTGGGGAGAATGCGCTTACTGGGGTGTGAAATGCCTCGGCTGTCACTCCAGCAATCCTTGCAGCTCCAAGGACAAATGAACAGCATCTGTGCTCAGGCTTTTGTGTTTCAGGACTCCAGTTGTGGGGTGGGCCCTCAGCACTCTTCCCTTTCCATCTCACTGATGGCACATGTGATGTGAGAGATCCGCACCTACCCGAAGGTGCCAGGATGGGTGTTTTTCCCCCTGCACCCAGCACAGCCTCAGGCCAAGTAAATCTGAAGCCAAGAGTAATGTAATTTCAGTTGCTGTAAACCAAGGTTAGATTCTTCATGCTGTAATCAGAACTGGCAGCTTCCAGTGAGCGTTTTTTTATTACTTAAAAGCAGAATTGACTGTATGGTAGAAAAGCTGAAATCGCGGAAGAGCAATTTGTCTTGTAATGACCCATCTGGGGTAGTTAGCTGACCTGCTCCGTAAGCTCTAATTTTAAAACGGTAGGACAGGCATTCAAGACTATGACTAAACCTTGAAGGAATTTCTAGGATCCTCCTGACCCTCCTCTAGCACAGATTAAAGAGCCCCATCACGCTGAGCTTCTGGATGTGCAATTCTGGCACTCAGAGCTTTGCCTGTTCTGTTAGCAGATGTTACGCACTGTTTGCGGTCTGCATTCATCTGTCTCTACTTCTTTCTCTCGTCTATAATTGAGTTCTTGATCTACAAATGAGCTACTCAACAACCTTATGTTCATAACATAACCTGCTAAAGCTAGCACATTTTGTAGGAAGCTTCTATTTCTAGAAGAGTGGATAGAGGGTTAATAGATGTTGCCCAGGCACAAACATCTTGTGTTAAAGCTGGTAGTAATCACTAAAGGTGTTATGAGTAGCAATCAGCCATGGTCATGAGCAGCATATTGACCTGTCAGACTGTATATCAATCCATAACATTTGATTATCCATTTCTTGAATTAACTATTAATCGTTCATTAGTTCTTTATAAAGTATTTATATATTCATCTTTCGTCTGAAGTATGGCCGTAATTTTAAAGTCTAGTACTTCACCATTGCTTTCAAATGACCCAACAAGCAGTAAAAACAAGTTTTGGGAGCGTTCCCATCTCTTTGGCTGAAAGAGCTGCACATCAGTACCTGGTCCCAGATTTGGTTGGATGGGGGGGATTCATTTTCCTTGTCTATATGCTGCATGTCTTGATGAAGCTGTTTTCCCTCTCCTGTTAGAGGAGAGACCATGGCGCTATTAGAGCAAAATAGATTGAATCCATACATTTCAGACCTCACAGAGTGGCTGAGGGTATTTAGATGGCCACATGTGGCATGAGAAGCTTAGATGCCAGCAAAGGACACTCATCTTTATCATATCAGGAGGTCAAAGGAGGGTTAAAATTTCAGCAGGACATTCAATTCATGGCACACAGTCTTTTGTCTTTGGCTGTAGCAACTTTTACACTCTTTCTGGCTCTTAACTAATAATAGCAAAGCTAACTGATGCTCATGAAAGTATTTTGTACAGCTTCCAAGCTGGGCACTGCACTCTTTTTGGTGTATTTACACTCCAGTTATCCTCCTTCCTCATCTCCATGTCCTACATCATCAGGCAGCAATGTGTCACAAGATCACACATCACAAACTAAACCTCACAACAAACAGTGCTGAGCTGGGAATGTACAAGAGGAATATTTTGGCAAACTGTATGGGGAGTAGAGAAGAACAGCAGATGTTTCAAATAGGCAAAAGCTTCCAGTTTGGCCTTGAGTCTGTATTCTGGACCAATCTCTAGATAACATCCTCCATCACTTTGCCAAAGGGAACAATGAAATCATTCTAGTTCATCTTTTGATCCCAGTGTTGTTCTGATATCTGCAAACTCTGGTAGAGCTGACTCAAATCCCTCCTAACCTCATCCAAAGATTTCATTATTCTCTGTCCCTGACCCTCCATGGCAATCATCCAACACCTCCATTTGAGCCACTGGCTCCAAAATATTCTCAAGGGGAACAGAGTGGTGAGAAGGTGAGAGATGATCTGCTGTGATATAAGGAGGGCAATTCCCCATCAGTGTCTAAGCAAACACACACAGGTAGCAAGCTGGATGATGGTTACAGTGGATCGATGGGCTTGTAGTTGCTGAGGCATGGCCGCCTTCATTCTTTGTTTAAAACAAAGGTTTTCAGCCTGGATTATAGTTCTCTGCTTGTCTGCTCAGTTGGGATCAAGCTGATGAGATGGATGTTCACCGAGGGTGTACCAAAACCAGGCAGAGGCCCCACTGGTTCCTCCTTTACATCCCAAACTGCCAGCCCGTCTCCCTGTCCTGCCCATCTGCTGACTACTGGCCTGTTCCGTGCTGGCACCTTGAGCCGAGCACTCAGGCCAAGGGCAGCTCTGGTGCCAAGGCCTCAGCTGCTGCTCTCAGTGTGGTACTGCTGCAAGGCTGCAGCTTGGCACATGCAGCAGGGATCCCGTGTCTCCTCTGGGGATGCCTTTGATGTGGCCTCCAAGTAGGGGACAGATAACCCCAGGGATGGGGGAAGAGGGCTGAACTTCTGCCCTTTGCTGGGTGCCATGGGCAGGCTCACATGAGGCCGGCAGTGCTGCCACAGGGAGAGAGAATGCTCTAACTGCTGCCTTTAATTTGTACGCTTCTTTGTTTCATCCAACAGCCTGCCTGTGTGTCGCCTTTCAAGTGATTTCCCTTGCTGCTTTCACTAACACGACTTTATCCCTGCCGGAGAGGTGAGCCGGGGATATGTTGAATACAGAAAGAGAGAGGGTAATCAAACACCTGCTCCCACTAAAACAAAGCCTTTCCTCTTCACAGGCTGTTGAGCACTGATGGGGAGAGGTGAAGGCCTGCACCAGCCCTCGTCCGGCGCTGGGCCCAGCTGTTGGAGTGGGGTTGTAAAAGCAGAAAAATGAGCGTGCGTTGTGCTTAGGCTGCAGCCATTCTGCCTAAACTGAGGAACATTCTGCAAATATTTCAAGTCAAATACTACTGGTGCTGTCACTGCTGCCTCACAGTCATTGGGCTGTAGCAGTGATAGGTTGGTCTCAGTGCCTCCAGCTGTGCAGCTTCCCCTTTGGACAAGCAAGACTACCAAAAGACTGAAAATTGGCCATGTGAATATGCTCATGGCCACTTACAGGAGTGGGGAGCTCTGCCTGGCTGCCTCCTGGATGCAGAAACATTGCAAATCTCCTCTCAATACAACCATCTTCTGATCAAGTACACAGTAGATGTGCCACAACCTACAAGGGCATGGATGGATGGACGGGCAGTGGCTGTACTGCCAGCCTTCTGCCAGAACATTCTGTTTTTCTCTTGGTTCCCACACGGCACTGTGGCAGTCACAACTTCCAAACAAGACCATGGGGATTTCTTGCTCTCCAGAAGGACTCATCTCATGCAGGTATTCAGAACTTCACTGGTAATCACTCTGACTTAACCTTAGTAATTTCAGAGAGACCTGTACATGGTGTCCATCAGCAGGCAATAAAGTGTTCTATGTTTCTACCTAACAGAGAATTCTCCATGCGGGAGAATTTCTCTGGCTGTGAACAGGAGTCTCTGGTCCTCTGGCCATTACCTTCATCAGGCCCACAGCTCGGAAGAAGAATTTTCTCCATATCAGTTGCTAGGACCAGCTGCTCCAGAAATAAGATTATAGATCATGTGGAGCACAGTGGCATCAGCTCTCTCCCATATCAGAAACCTAAAAATCCCATCTGATCTTGACTGTTCTGAATCAATAGGGGCAAAGAGGTGTATATTTCAGACAGGAAAGCTCCAAAGCAAATCTATGCAAGTCTCTAAAAACTACTATTACTTGAATGGTAACCAAAAGGAAATAGGCTGACAAAATGCAACAGGGTTCAGGGAGGGTTTGCATACAGTTGTTTTATTTGACTCACCTGAATTGCAAGTGGTTTGCACTGCCTATTGTACTGCTCTTCTATATGCCCATGTTTCATTATAGATTTGCCATTTCTAAACATGTAAAAATAGGACGTGCTGGCGTGGTTTAAATGGTGCTAAGAGCACTGCAGAGAGGCACAGTGATAGCTGTGTGGGAAACGAGAGACGAATTCTCCTGAGCAAAGAGCAATATCAAGCAAATGCTGAACTGACAACCTCTGCTGCTGAGACCGAAATGCTCTGGCAGGGAGCCACCAGCACGTATATCCATACAGCAGTGAACAGCCCCTCAGCGGAGAGCGCATCGGGAATGTATTCAGCACGTAAAGCGTCAGCTGTATGAAATACTGCAGACAAGATAATCCTGCTGTTTTATCTATCTGAGGAAAGTTAGGTTTGGATTTGAAGGGCAACTTTCCAGGGCTTTTCAACTTGTAAATTCAAAGGCAAATGGGTGTACGCTGGTGCTGGTCTCACACCTCCCTCAGGTCAAGGATGATTCAAGGCAACTGAGAGGGAAGTCTCCAGGGCTGGGTTTCTGAATATGCTGTTTTCTCTCCACTGCAGCATGGTGCGATGTCCAGTGCTATGCAAGACACCAACATTTCAGCGTGCCTGGTGTGCTCTGGTGGGTTCCATTTGATCTTGGCGTTGATTGTATGGCCCTCATGGTGGTGGTTTGGGGAAAATGGGAATATAATCTCTTTATCAGTGCCCTGATGGAATAAAGATTGTGTGTAGCCTGAAGAAAAGAAAGGAAAAAATGGGTTAGAGGTGACATTGGAGACTTGTTTGCCAGGATTTAATACATATTGGATAATTGGCAGCTGGCTTTCCATTGCCACATGTTCCATCTCAAATCTTTTTATTTCCTTAGGCAACATTCACTTCTGCTTTTTAAACAAAGCACTCTCAGAGCCAGAAAATCACAGTGCAGACTGACTGACTGCTTTCAGACAGCTCTCCAAACCTCCTAAATGCATTAAACCACCCTTTTGAGTAGCTCTTGGTGATTTCAGTAGGGATAAGGACGCTGCTCTACCAGGAAGCATTAGTGAAAACATGATCATTCACAAGAGCTGCTCAGTATTTCTGGGCTGAAATTTTCCACAACAGTATTTTTGTAATTCCGTTTTTAATCTCTCGTAGTGGGAGGAGTTGTTGTTGTTCCAGCTCACCATCTAACATGTTAATATATATTTCCATTGTTGAGAAACAGTTAATGAAACACAGGAGGCCGAGGCCACTACTAGATCTCAGCGTCACAGAAGGATGTTACTGGTGTGGGACTGGGACGTGGTCAAACCATTGCTGGCTGTATAGACCCAGAGCCTGTTTTTAACACTGCCAGTCTCCTCAGCAGCAGCACATGTTGGATTTATCAGCCCTTATGAGATATGGCACTGCAGAAATTGGTCTGAGGCTGCTGGACTATTTACTACCTCTATACCAGAATAATTCTTATGCTTATTCCCTGTTCTGAATACATCCAAAACTGAACCTCCCAGGTGAAGTTGCACTGATTTAAATCCAGCCATAAATCTGTTGCCCCTTACTGAGCCACTCATTTCTTTTTTACTATTTTTGAAGGGCAGGGAACAAGAATCTATTTGGTGCAGAGAAAATGAAAGCAATTTTCCAAACTCCTCATGGAGAGAGAAAATATTTTCACACATTTGTCCTTTGTCCATATGCATCGAGCAAATCTCCCGACATTTTACACTGTGCCATCCCCTCATCTGGCTCCGTTTTCTGTTTGGTTTTATCTCTCACAGGTTTCTACTTTCTCCCCTGTCCTCTCTTAAATTTTCTCCCTGGCCTCTTGCATAAGGATGAGAAGGAGCCTGATTTACTTGTTCCCTCCTAAGTGGGGAAAACAAACAAAACAAAGCCAAGTCCCTGTGCATCCCAATTATCAGAATGTTCCATCAGTGCACCTGGCTCTGCTGCCTGCCTCACGCTCTATCCTTGGGCTGCTGCATTGAGAGCGGATATTTTTCTCCTTTGGGAAGTAGGGAGGGGAAATAATTCCCCAGCATGATGATGGCCAGAATTTGGAAAGCCTCCCTGAGTCATTTTAAGCTTGTTTTAGGCTCCCACTGTTTTCCCGTTAAGCATTTTTTTTTGGTAATTCCTTTCCATGAATAGGAGCCTGTGTCATCCAGTTCTTCTTCACAGCTTCCATTCTCTCAGCCTTTGGACCAGAGAAAGAATAGGCTTTCGGTAACCAGCGTGTAGAAATCTCTACATTCATTTTGCTGGTTTACAGCAATAAAAAAGAGGTTTTCATACTGTAAGTGCGCTAATATATTCTGATTAGCCTTGAACAGTGGTAGGAGGAGATAAGATAAGCTCTCAATGTATTTCAGAGTAAACAGCAATGTGTTAAATTGGTTTAACAGCTTTTGGATGAGTTTAAATGAGGTATCTTTTTTTTTTTAAATGACATACCAAGAAAAAAATAGCCCTTTGGTTTTTTAATGACACATTCACTTATATCCCTTAATGTTCCGTGCTACTTCAGCTACAGGCATTGCTGTGCAAAATGTTGGCATTATTGCAATCTAAATTAAAGAACTACTTCGTTAGCCATTCTGCTGATTAGCTGATTTTAAGAATGCAGATTTTCCTCATGAAATTCTCAGCTGGACACCACAACACCAAAATCTTTCGTGTAGCTCCACACGTGGCGGCCCATGACTACAAGATTAGTGAAAATAATGTTCAGATCACCCAGATCAAAATAGTTTTTCTCTAGGTAGATCATCTGGGCATGTTTGGATCTCCAATCCCCGAACCATTTACTCCAGGGCTTTGGACACTGAAGACAGCAGATGGAATGATTTTGTCCACTTCTTCCAGCTATCAGTCTTTCTTTTGATTAATCACCTGATTCCAGAGCTAGGCAAGCATTTCTGCAAAGCTACGGAGAAGGTTGGCTCAGTGGGCCAAAGGCATGGGCTGGGACTTGGGTTTCACCGTGGGTATTGCAGCACAGGAGCAGGCTGAACCCTGCATCCAGGCACACACTGCCCACATCTTCTGGTTTCTGTGGTGTGCAATGAACAAAACAAACCTCCAAAACACAGACGCACCTGGTTAGAGATGCCCCTGTGTGAGGGAGTGCGAGGGAACTGTGTGTGGGTTCTGAGAACTGCCGAGATCTCTCCTCGGGAGTTACATGGTCTGGATATTTTCCTCCACTGTCGTTTTACAGAGAAAGCCAGAATTTTTAAGGAATATTGAAGTCAGGAGAAAGTAATCTTGTTATTTATTTATTTATTTACTTTGTTCTTGGGGTATAGGCTGATAAGAAAGCAATTGGATGAATAACCGCATTTTCCCCTGTTTTCCCTTAAACGTCTGTTAGAAGATAGGATTATTTTTCCATGCCTTTTAGGAGACTATTTCACAGAGATTTTGTCCTGTTTATGAGCTCAGACTTTCGCTTCTGTCGTTTCTATCGTGCTTCCCTTAGCATCACATTTTGTTACACACAAAATAATTCTTTTCTGTCTGCCTGAACATAGTAACCGTAGCTCTAGTCATTACTCAGTGAAGCTATATATACTTAGTTCATCATCTTTCCTCATAAATCAATCTTTTCAACCTCAAAATCATTTTAGCTGCTCTTTGAATTGTCTCCAGCTTGTCTGTTTTTGCCTGGTAATGATGTGGCCCAGAACTGAATGCTGCATTCAGAGTAGGCTGCCACCAAAGTAATGGGAACCAGGATGATTTCCATTATCTGCCGTTTGACACAAAACTTATTGCAAATATATTGCAAGAAAAGGTCTGTTCTTACAAATGTAGCAGAGCTGGAAACAAACCAGAGGCTGATTCACCTCAGTTCCCTCCAGCTGTCCTGAGCTGCATTGATCCCAGCAGGTCAGATGGATGGGGCATCTCCCTACAGCAGTGCACACGTTTTTCTGCAGGGATAGGGAGGCCAGAGGGTCCCATGCCTGGTGCAAACTCTGCATGCACCAGGACAGCACATGTGCAAATATGTAGGTTGCTCCAAAAGCAATGCTTCCTATTTATTTCCGTGGAAACCACAGCAGTTACAAAGAGCACAATAACACTATTTGACAGAGCAAATTCTCAGCTTCAAAAAAACAGTTTTTCAACATGGTCACCTATGAACCTATCCCTGTTTTGCTGCCTGCATTAACATGGTGTTGTGTCACTGTTTGCAGAGCACGAGCGTTTGTTACCAGTGAAGGGCCGGGACTCAGGATTGCAACATTTTCCTGGAAGTCTGGTTTTGCATTCCTTGCCTGGCTTTCTCCTAGTGACGTGTACTGGAGTGCAGGGTGCCAGGTCCTCCTCCTGGCATTGCCTCCCAGGCGGCTGCAATCCCAGCTTCTGCAACAGCAGTTCTGGTTGAGAGTGCCAGGATACAACCTCTCGTACCCTCTGTACTCCCAAATCCAGCTGCTTGGCTGCACTGGGACATCCAGACCAGGAACAATCTGCTCCAGCTCAGCAGCCAGGCTGAGAGCAGCTTTGCTGCTGAAAAGCTCTATGCGTAAAGCCACACTTTAAGGATGCTCTTTTAGGACTAACACATCCTAGAATATGTAGGATGAAGCCATGACTTATTTCCTGCAGCATGTTATCAGTAAGACTGAGAAAAGAAGTCGCAAAGTGCAGATGAAAACCACTGTGACATTTCAAATCCACCTAGGACCCTTTGCAAAAGAAAGAATCATAGAATCATAGAAGGGCTTGGGTTGGAAGGGAGCTCAGAGATCGCCCAGCTCCAACCTCTTGCCACAGGCTTGTTGCCCCCACCAGATCAGGCTGCCCAGGGCCCCATCCAACCTGGCCTTGAGCACCTCCAGGGATGGGGCATCCACATCTTCTCTAGGCAGCCTGAAAGGCAGAACTGAGTCCTGTTCCTGACACCTTGCAGGCCTCAGGTTTTCTTCTCCATTATCCAGCAGTCCTCTTCCTCCTTGTCCTCCTAGAAATGCATCTCTCAGGTTCTCAGCTCCAGCTCAGGTGAGGCCATGGGGCTGAACTCAGACTGAGCTTTCTGCTCAAAGCTTCTATCGATCCATTTTTATGGTGCAGCTATCACTTAAATACAGCACCAACTTCTCCTTATGGCCACGTGGGGACTTGGTAGCCTGTCTAACAGCCCTCTTATTTTGACGTTAAATAGAGCAGCAAGAGTAGAGCAAAAACAACATCAAAACTTGAGCAAAGCAAGGTTCCCCCCACCACTCACTAACAGGATTTCTGGAAGCTATTTCCTTCCATCTGGTTGGCTTGCAATGTGCTGGCATGGCGCGTCACATCAGTAATGGGAAAGCGAAAATCAATAGCAGGGAAGGAGGATCGATGTGAAAAGAAATGGCAAGTTTTGTTTAAAAAGATTTTGGCAGAGGGGTTTTTAAAAAAATGATGTCATCTGTGGTATTTCTCTACATCAACAGCACAGGCTGTGGATAACACCAGTCACCCATCAATAACATCTGCAAGTGCCGCTTTCTGAGAGGTACAATCAATCCTGCCCAGTGGGCCCCGAGGTACAGAAGTGAGCTCACAAACTATGCCTGCCATCTGCAGCTCACCCCCCGCATCTGAAGCCTGGCATCCTCACCCACTGTGCTGATGAGGCCATGGCTCACAGCACGAGGTACTTGACGGAACGAGTCCGAGGGGTTCCCTGCAGTGATGCCAAAATCCATTGGTTGCTTTGTTTTGCAGCTTTTTGGTCTTGAATAAAGCCACCAACTCCCCATGAGCAGCTCTGCATGGCTGTGCCCAGTTGGGATAATGTCATTGCATGGTTGCATGCCCCATGTGCCCCCATGGGGACTGTCCCCTGGGACTCTGGCAGGTCCTGGGTGCAGGGTTGAGATAGAATCATGGAATCATCAAGGTTGGAAAAGACCTCTAAGATCACCAAATCCAAACATCGTCCCATCCCCACCGTGCCCACTGACCATATCCCTCAGTGCCACATCCCAGTGGTTTTTGAACACCTCCAGGAATGGTGACTCCACCACCTCCCTGGGCAGCCTATGCCACTACATCACCTCTCTTTCAGAAAATAAATGTTTCCTAATATCCAATCTGAATGTTGGCATGTTGGTGTTGGAACTAGCAGCCCTGCAGCCAGCAGCACAAAACACTGAGAACGTCCATGAGTGCTAATAAAAAGCAAAAAAAAAAAGGTGAAAACATACATTTGACACAGAATCTCAATATATGGAGGAACTGCCTTCCCTGCTGGTCTCATTCAACATCCTTTTCTATAGAACCACCACGCTGAGGTGCCAGGGCTAAACCATAAAGCACTCATGTGGAAGAAGGTATTTCAACCTGAGTGAAGGGAATGGCTTCTTCCCAGAGGTTGAAACGTGTTTGACAAAAAGTATTATGTTTTTGGAAAAAGATTTTGCTTTTTGAAGATGGTGCAAAATAGGAATTTCACTTCTACATCCATTTATAGCCAGACTGTGATCTTTTATTGCTTTTCCTCTACACATTGATAAAGCAAATGCTCCCTTCAGAGTTGTTTACCCTCAATAGTGCAGAGCCAAGCAGTTGTTTTAATTACAAGGTTTTCTGTAGAGAAGGGCATTTCCCTAATACTGTTCTTGCTTCAAGACCAAACAGATTGGGAACTTTAGTGCAGAAATGACTGTGAGTCATCAGTGAAAACAAAACCAGACCAAAATAAATAGAAATGTGGCTGATACCCGACTCAGATCACAAGTACCCTATCGCTATTGCTGATCAACAGAGTCACAAATGGAAACCTATCCATCCATCAAGTAAAGGAGTGTTTGCCATCTCACCGAATCACTCTGTAGATCTCCAGTCGTAGCATCGCACTGGCAATGCAGGTTTGGTAACTTGGATACATGTCCATGTTAAAAAGATATGCATGACCTTAACAGTCAGCTACTGCAAAGCACCCTTTGGGCACTTGCAGAACTTTGGGAAAATGGAGGAAAAGGGAAAAGGAAAATGATATGGTAAACTCAGCTAGATAAAGTTTCATTTGTCGAAGAACTGTTGAGGAAAACGGCTGATGCATTCCAGGCTGTTGTATAGTGTATTACAGAAGCAATCTATTTTTGTTCTGCTATTATGCCATGGAGAATTCATCTCTCTGCAACAGTAGAAGCGATAAAGGAAAAATTGGCCCTTTTCCTGTAAATCAACTCCAGTGCTTTGGGGGAGGCTGCTCTTGCTTGCTTTGCAACTGAGTGTGAGCCTGCGCATTCCCGAAGGAGCTCAGCAGTGGAAGCCAAGGTGCTCTTGAAGATCAAGGGCAAAACTCAATGACCTGGGACAAGAGAAAGAGTCTCAAAAATAATCTGCCTGAGCTGGCATCTGAACACAAAGTAAATCAAGCACTTGGAGCTCTCAGAAGTTCAAAAGACTTTAGGAAAGATCAAATCACTTGCCATTGAGCTGCTTCTTTCGAGTCTTGATTTTTTTTTATTTTGATGCAAGTCAGTATTTCCTGGGAGCTTTTGCCCTCAGTCGAGTATGCTGCAAATTCAGTGTCATTGTTTGGAACAAGAGAGGCCAAAATTCTTCATGTGAGAGGAGCACTGCTCCTCTAGATACTGATACAAGGCCGCTGAGGACAGCCTAGACAAGGGCACCTCAGTGATACTGCTGTCTATGCATATGAGTCTTGGCCATGGGTACGGCCCCAGTGCTGAACACAACGAATTGTGGTGGCCAAAAGCCTTTAGCCACCTTCTGTTGGACAACAGCTTGAAGAGTTTCAATATACACCCTGGGCTTCGGGGAGCCTCAGGGACTGGCTCTTTGGGTGAGTAGTGCAAGGACAGAGTAGGACTATGGCAGCTTTGCAGATGTCACTGGCTCTCACTACTGGGAGTGACTCCTGGGAGACACAACAGGCTCAGGCCTCCCTCTCCTACATACTGGCAGAGAACAACTCTCCCCCAGGATAACACAGCCAATAGCGGGTTAGCGTGGACAGACAAGCGGGGGAACTGAGAGAAATAATAAGGTTTGGGTAAGGGTGCAAAACAGCGATATCACACCCCAGCTCTCCAACCATCACAAGCTGTAGGTGTGCAAGGCAGAATCTAAACAAAGAGCCTGCAGCCTCCAGAAGGTCAGCCAGAAACCACACTTGGTTGCCAGCAGCAAGGAAGTATCTGGGGCCAACCAGGTAGCAAACACCATCCAAACAGGCTCTTACAAACTGGGAGGCAGAAAGGAGCACACAAGCCCCACCACGATACTGGTGATGGTGGTGATGATAGGCAAGGCTGGGGTGAAAATCCCACACCATGAGTCAGAGAGATGGGGAGAATCTGCCCCAAGCAGCTGCAGCCCTCAGACACACGTGGGCTGAGTGTTTCTTGATTACAGATAATTCAATTCATGTGGGGATGAAGAGGGAAAAACAATAAAATGAGGGTTTCAGAAAGGCCTAAGTTTCTATGTTCTGGTCTTGTAGCTGGTGGCCTGGGAGATGCTTTGGGTGCTGGAAGCTAAGGCTGCTTCTGGAACCTCTGTGGGTATGTTAAAGTATTTTTCCTAGTTGGTTGGGTTTTAGAATCCCAGTTTGCATTGCAAGCACTTATACTTGGTGTTTTCTTTTTCTTTTTTTTTTGCCTCCAAACATTCTGAGGAATGAAAATGGGTGTTTTTGAGCTGCACTAATTTTAATCTAATTTCAGACTGATTGGTAAAGTAAGGTCAGAGTTGCTTCTATGACAGTTCTGATGAAAATAAAGGTACAGACACCAAATGTTATAGAACTGGATAAGGCTTTTTGACTGCTGTCATTACAGTTGATAGTTATATTCAGTCACTTTAAATTTTATTGATTTATTTTTTCCCAAGCATTCCACCCTAAACTTATTTCTCGTTTCAAGAAGTCGATACTATGGATCCTTTGACGCAGGGCATGCAGCGTTCTGCCACCGTATGTATTTCATGATGGAAGGAGCTGCACGTTTTTCTTTTTCTCAGTTCTTTCATCTTGAAAATAAACCAAAAAAATCTCTGTTCCTTACAAAAATACAAATCTGGGGGAAAATTTCTGCCCTTGATTCTCTGCACTGTATCATCTGTGCTGATGCCTGCTTTGCTCTGGAGAATTCTTTTCCCAGAACACTTCTGCTGGTGAACAACAGTTGTGAATGTGCTTTGAGGTTCACCTAACAAGTGGAATTTTTTTCTTCTGTTTGTTATTTTTTTTCCACATTCTGCCTTTCTGGTGCAGGTGGCAAATTGTATTTTGCCATTTTGTCTGAGGAATGAAAGCACAGGTTTAGCATGGGCAAAGGCTCTGCTCTGTGTCACTGGTATCACGGCTGAGGTGGGGACAGATGTGCTCAGATGGCTCTGCACCAGTAAAGTCTGCCTTGGGGCCACGTGTGAGTGGTTGTAGAGCAGACTGCCCTTTGTAGCCCTGTTGTGCCTCTGATGGGCACCTTTGCTCTTTCTATTTGACCGGGGAGGGTCAGATGTCCAGCTCCTAAGTTTCAATGCCTCCGTAATGTGCTCTTTCTTAGTGAATGTGTAATTTTCAAAGCCTCATCTGTGCTTGAATAATGTCACTGCTTTTCTCTGTCCAGAAACTCAAGGGAGACGAAAGAGCAAGGTCAAATCCCTTCTCAACCCAAAGGAGATAACACTTCCGGGAAGCTGAGGTGCTCGGGAGCACCCTGGCACTATGGATCCTGCAGTCTTTCTGGCTGATAAATAATTTAGGTTTGGGTATTATGAATCCCTGGCTTTTTATGAGTAGAGGAATTTATTACAAGTACAGAAAGTCTCACCTTTATAAATAATTAAACTTGGTTACATACAATGACTGTAGTGAATGATCTGGAACTGAAGTTAAAGAATGGAGCATTTGTCCCTTTTTTTTGAAAGCAGAACAAAGGGAGACAAGAGAGCAATAACAGTGTGAATGTATACAGAGGGGTGAGCGGACTACATCATTCCTCTACATATCTCCCTGACCCAATGGATTTGTGACTACAGGTCTGTAATTGTGAGGTAAATGAATTCAGCTCAGGAGCAGGAGGGGAGGAGTGAAGCCTGCAGACAGCATCTATATGGGTGCAACAGGTGCAAAAAGACTATTCACATCTGTATCTCATTACAACCACCACTAAAACAGGATGCCATTAGCAGTCGTGGTGCAACAGAGAACGGGAGGGTAGATAAAGAAAGAGGGAAAAAAAAAATCAGGATTGATGTTCTCCTCCTGTATTTGTTATCTTACAGAAAACAGCGGCAGAATACAAATCAGCCCACCCCGTGCACAGACGGCTGGGATCCTTTGAGACTCTTGTTTTATGGATGAAATAAATTCAGCCAATGGGGAATGGAAGGCACTGTAAGTGTAGAAAAAACCCTTTTGCATATTTTTTTCTCCAGTCAAGAGCTTACACAACAGAGTCGTATGAAGGGAGATGCTAACTGGCTCAGTGATGGTGGTCACAGCTTTCCTGTTATCAGAAGGAATGTACAGATAGGTTCCATCCAAGGCAAGGCCTTCCTGGAGAGGTCAGTAAAATGACACATAAGGAAATGTAACTCATTTAGGGGGGAAATGAACTGGCTAAGGAAAAGTATGTGTGCAAAAGTTATGTTCCGCAAGTTTCAGCAGAGAAAAGAGCAGTGACTCTGCTTTCCAGCCTGCAGTTCTCCTCCTGAAGACAGGTTTGTATATGCTGCAGGCAAAACTGACACGTATTCCTCTCCTGAAGGATTCTGTTTCTCCATAAGAACGTAAAAACACAGGGAGCACCAGACTGGAGAGATGAGCCCATGTCCCCACTGCCATCTCCTGATCTGTGGGAGCAGCAGTGCAAAGCTGTTCCCCACACTGCACTACACCTTGCAAGAAAGAGACAGCTACTGGCTGGACACAGCAGCAAGAGCTGAAATGTGATTGAAAAAGTACCTCAAATATTCCCTTTTTCATATCCCTTTTAGTTGGGTATTAGTTGGACAACTTTTCATGCCTTTTGCTAGAATACACTGGTCTGCAAGGAGCTGTCAAGAAATTGGCCACTATAATGATATCACTCATGAGCTCCCAGCCCTTAAATTTCCACCCTATCAATATCCCGAGGCAGCAGAGGCTTCTAAAACACTTTGTGTCCAGAGGGGTGATTTCTCCATGTAGCCGAGCCCCAATGTAAACTGAAGGGCACTTTTCAGATTGGTGATGAAATTCTTAATTATGCAGCATCAAATGCAGCAGTTCTAGGGAGAAGCAAATTCACTTACGAATTATGCACATACATCAAAACCACCCTCTGTTTCAGAGACAAATGCCCAATCAATCCAATCTATTTTGCCATCTACAGCAGACACTACATCAGGCTGTTTTATCAGTTTTAATTTGTCTTTCCTCACTATACTCAGTTAACTTGTGGTTATCCAGACCATGGGGAGGGAGCAGAACTATCCCAAATGAAGTGGAGCACAGCTGAACAAAGCCAGTGTTAAATCAGGTTGTTAAAATAAGCATTTTTCTGTGTTAGTCTTAGTAAAAACTGGAGCTACAATGAGGAAAAAGGTCAAAGACAGGAATGAAAACACTTTATTTATGGTGTAGCACAGTTCATTTGTATCTGGATAATCTGCCCACGCATAATGAAATGCAGACGGTGTCTGTATTGCGAGCTAGGTGAGAGATTCGGGGGGAAAAGCAAAGCTGATTTTGTCTCAGTGTTTGCGAGGGCTCTCCTGCATTTGCAGGTGATGGATTCAGAGGGAGCTGTAATTTACAGCCCTGTCTCCTGGGCAGCACTTCAGGAGGAAGGAGAGGAAGCATCAGCCTGGGCTTGTGGCAAAACATAACTTGCTTCCAAAACACAAGGGGCAGAGCCACAGAGGGGGTTCTCAATGGAACCAGCCGTGAGAGGAGGATCAGTTGCAAAGTTAAGGCAAAGCCACGGCCATCTGAGTTCAGATGGTGCCCAGCTTATGGGACACAGCAAAGGCAGTGGTCCCGTCACAGCACTGGGGCTCCTCCAGTGCTCCGTGCACACAGAGAAGAGACAGATAATGGCTGGAAGAAAGTCTGTCTTTAATAATCTTTAAAGAGATCTGATTCTCTATTACGTTGCTCTGAGTTATGTGATGCACAGAAGCAAGATTGGGCTCCCTCGCTCTTCTATGCCTCCAAACCCAGCTGAAATGCTAGGAAACAATAAAGCTCCTTTTTTTTTTTTTCCTCTTCTTTACTTAATAGAAAGGGTGCTTAACAGTAGTTTCAAGATTAGGAAGGAAATAAGTATTTAAAAAAGAAACGTATTCCTCTTGGGTCACTACAAAAAGCTGTTTCATTATTGCCTAAAACCAACGGAAATAAAGCCAGCATGTCCTCAAACTCTTAATACAGCATCAGATCTAATTGAATCTTTTGCATCTATTTTTAATGAGCAGCTCATTTGTTTAATGTGATGGCTAGATGATTATGAGTTTGTTCCCTACTTGGGACATATTGCTTCTAACGCAGTGATATTTAATTACTATCTCTCAAGGAATTATGAGAAACAAGCTGACAAGATCGAAAAAACAGTGATTTATTCCTCATTGAGCAGGCTGCAGAGTGGCACAGGCCCTGTCTACCTGGGTGATGCTCCCATTGCTGCAGCGTGAAGCCCTCAGGAGCACACTGATTGCTTCAGAACTGCGTCCTGCCTGCTCCATTCCTGGGCTGTGGCAGTGCACAAGCAGAGTGATTGGGGAACAGCATCACGCTGTTGATGTGAATTACTGGAGAATTACCATTATTTCCAGCACAACTACAGTGTAATCCCTGCAAATAACTATACAGCTGATTCACATAAACCCTGTTATTGTCCTTCAGATGTTTTCTGGTTGTGGTTGTGAGGGGTTCTGTAGGTGTGCGTTGACAAAATTAAAGCTTTATAGTTTAGCCAAAGTCAGAAATCCCACTGATACCACTGATTCAACCCTTGCTGGTTTATTCACACAAGACAGACTCCACGTAAGCGAAAGCACAAATGGGTAAGAAGCCTTTAGCCAGTGAAATTCCAGGGGACATGCATGGCTTCAGCCTTCCGATGGACAGAGCGGGGCAGGGATCCTGAGGGACATGCAGAGTGCTTGTACAGGAGAACAGAGACCATGCCAAGCTAGACGGACTGTCTGCGTAACTGTCTAGTGGGAAATAGGAACAACAAAAGCTACTTCTATCATTCTCATGATTTGCTCCAGTTGAGAATGACACTGGAAGGAAGTTACCTGGTTTTCAAGGTGAGTATTCCGTCCTTCCACCTACCAGTAAGGCACAGTAAGGGCAGCTCAGCCTAAAACTCTGGCTTGGACTGGAGGTAAAACATCACACTCTGTTGCTCGAATAACCCACAGTGATGATTAGAGAAATGAACGATAAAACTGTTCCAGCTTGTCCTCAATGGATAGGAAAGTAATGAAAATATCATGAAAGATAAATGGTAAAGTTAGTTTAAAACTGATTTAATGAAAGTAAAAAAGGATGAGTGTTCGTTGCACGCTGCTGATTTATATTTTCTATATTTCAGCCTTCATAACCAAATTCTGTCTCATTAGCCATTAGAAGTTTAATACAGGGTTACGCATTCTATCAAAATCCAAGCGGCTTTCAATACTTTGAAGGAGCACAACGCTGCATTTTGAAAGATTAGCAAGGGCGTCCTTGGCTGGATTCTTGCATATTAAAATGTGATCCTCAAACCCAGTTGTTCTTGTGGGATGAGGGGATGGGGAATAATTCAAATCATCTCTCCCTTTTTCTCTTTCATTGAACTTGGCGTGATGTAAAACTATACCAAACTCGGAACAAAAGGAATAACGGTTTACAAAGAAATTAGCTATGAAATGAGTGGATCTTGTGAAGACGAAACTTTCCAAAATTAGCTGAGGTTGGTTTTTACTTTTTTTGTTAATTCTATATCCTTTGTCTTTCAGCTGCCTGCAGATTCCAGAAAGAATGAGCTAATTTTTCCCACTTCTTCCTCTCAATGTTTTCCACAGCATAAATAATACATAGCAATAGCAACATTGGTTTTATGTGAAAAAAAAATAAAAAAGAAATGGAATCTGCCTTGGAGACAGAGCCAGGCTGGAGGCAGCCACAATGAGGATGAGGGTGATGCACCACAACGAAGCCCTCATGTTACATAGCGAGGACCACAAAGCGGCCACACCACCCTCGGCCAGATGTGTTGGAGGAACACCAGTAAATGAATGCACATGGATGCACGACCTTTTAGATGAGCAAAAATAAGCAAAAGTCCTTTGTAAAACAGGAGGCATAACACAAACACAGCCCCGAGCTGCCCACAATGTCTTTGCAGTGACTCAGCGCCGAAACTGAGCCTTTCGGACCAGATAGCTCAGTCTCCTGTGACTCATCCCCAAAACAACTGTGAGGCTGCCAAGATGCAATGGGGCATTGCGACAAAGGTTCTAGGCAGCAGTGAGGAGTACGAGACCATTCCACCCTCTCTGTAGAGGGAAAGGCAGCAAACCAATGTAGGCTGCATACACACTTGGAAAAGAATGTGTCTTTGTTCCTGTGGGGCTGCTGCAATGGTCAACCAGGGCTAAATGCAGCTAGCTAGTAATCTAGAGCACTAGAGCACCTGATTAAGGTTTCAGGGTATGGATTCAGAGTGCTGGAGGTTGACAGCAATGTCCTCAATCTTTTTAGCTGCAAAAATAAGTAAACAGACAATGCTCTCCTCCAGAGCTGAATGGGCATTTTCAAAACATGGTCAAGGAACAGACCCTCTCTCAAGGTTACTTCCCATCCACATGTTCAGGACTCCCAAGTAACACAGGACCCTGCTCCTCATGTTTCTGCAGCTTCTCTTCCACCTCTGTTGTCATAAAGCAGCTGTGAGCACTAAGTGATGTTCTGCACCACTGGTCTTCTCATGAGCAATGTGGATTTGCCTGTCCTTAGCAACTGGAGATGTGGGGTCTGACTTCAGTCAATTGATTTTTGATGAGGATCGCAACCACTTAGCCTGCCTGGAATTGGATGCACTGGGAGTGTCTTGGTCCGTGAATGAACAATTGGACTAACAGTAAGGACACAAAGGCAGCAGATCTGGGGCTGTTGCAGGTAGCAGTAGCAGTCAATCACCTGCATGAAGGGTTTGTGTTACAGTAAATCCTCCTGCGCTGCGGAGTGATACCATCCTGCTCCCAGCCCCAGCAGTAACTTGTTTCTTGATGGAACTCCACTGGCCTCTGGTTTCCCATGGGAAACTATTGCACTGTAGCTCTGTAATCCGTGATCAAAATGAAGGAACGCAACCTTGGCAAAGGGAGTGCTTTGGGATGTAAACTCCCCTGGTGCCCACTTGCTGTTCTGCACTCTTACTCTGATGAATGAGCATTTAAAAAACTCGGACTGTTTTTGCTGGTCAGCAGCAGCTCAAAGTCTCACAGAATCACAGCATCATAGAATGGCTTAGATTGGAAGGGATTTTAAAGATCATCTAGTTCCAACACCCCTGTCACAGACAGGGTTGCCAACCACTAGATCAGGCTGCCCAGAACCCCATCCAGCAATGGGGCATCCACAACTTCCCTGGGCAGCCTTTTCCAGTGCTTCACCACCTTTATTGCCAAAAACTTTTTCCTTACATCTAATCTAAACCTCCCCTCTTTTGTTTTGAAACCATTTCCCATTTTCCTATCACAACAGACCCCGCTGAAGAGTCTGAACTTCTCTTCCTTATAGCCCTTTTAGGTACTGAGAGACCACTCTCAGAGGCCTGTCTAGTTCTCTCTGGGTGGCATCCTGTCCCTCAGGCATGTCGACCACAACACACAGCTTGGTGTCATCCACAAACTTGCTGAGAGTGCGCTCAATCCCATTGTTGATGTCATTGATGAAGATATTAAAGAGCATTGGTCCCAGTAACAACCCCCAAGGGACTCCACTCATCACTGATTTCCACCTGGACATTGAGCCATTGACCACTACTCTCTGGGTACTATCTCGCCACCAGTTCCTTGACCATAGAATGGTCCATTCATGACCATTATCCAAGACCTTGGTTTAATTGCAAACCCACCAGCAGAGGAGCCCCTAGAGCAAAGCACCACCAACACGTCCCATGCCATAAGGGTGATTCCTGTCCTACGATATTTGTGCCATGCTTTGAGGAGTGTCTGGGCACAGCACATTCCAGATGATCATAGACATGGAGAAATTGGCTGCATCTGTCCTGCTGCCCTGTGTTGGGGTTTTGGTCCCTTTTAACCCCAAAGCCCAGTGGGTACAGCCAGCATGATCTCACAAATAATGAGCAAGACAGGACAGATGGGTGCCCTCTCATAGCCTCCACTAGCTCTGTGGTGCAGGAGGAGCAAACATATTGCCTACCATGGCAAATAGCAGACAAATAAACACAGGCACTTTTCAGGCTCTGATGAGTAGGGCTCATCCTCCCCAGATAATAATCTCCCAGAAATCGACACATAACATCAAAAGAAAAATGAGAATGAAAAGGCCTCTCAAATTTAATAGCCTCCATGAATTACACTGCCTTTTGTCTACATGAGCTGTCACTCTTTCCATTAAAGAGTCACTGTAATCAGTAATCCATTTTAAGATTTATAGACGTGGAGATTTATAGACTTACTGTTCTTATCTGCTTTTTTATTTTTTTCCCATGAACTCCCAAAGGATGAGATTCTATCCTAAACCCCCACTCTGCATCTGGAAAAATAAAATGGTGCTGGGGTGGCAAGCCTCTGAACTGGAGGCCAACAAAAGCAATAATGCTGATAAGGACAGCAGGCATGATAATATGGAGTCGGGGAAGAACAAGAAAGAAAGGATAAAAGATGAGCAGGAGAAAACTAGAGAAGTAGAATCCAGGTTTCCATTTATTTTTCACAGATTCTCGCTGTATAAGCTCCACCAGTCCTTGAAAGAAAGGAAATAATTAGGTTATTTTACTTATTTGGTCATTTTTATCTTGAAACAAAAATCCTGTATCCTTGAAGTGTACATATTCAGATCTAACTTTCACATACAAGAAGGCCACTTTACTCTGCTCACAATAAAGAATGTACTCAGGTGGGAGTATGCTGACATTACAAAGCCTCTTCAAACAGCTGAAGGAATTTCAGTACAAATGAGCCTCAAGCCACCTGCTTTGCATATTTTTATCTGATTCTGGTGCAGTTGAACGGTTTGCTCTGATAGTAATTGAATATCCATATGTGGATTAATACCTCCAGCACAGAAGAATTTGAGTATGCTCGTGCTGCTTGAAACTAGTCTGCATGTGCAACCTGATTCTGGGTAAAATTGCAAATACTTACGTGACTTAGAAATCAGAGTACTATTCGAAAGCTTCTAACTCATTCTGAGTCTGGTTTTGGGAAGTCTGTGTGAGGAACAGATTTACTTACCCTCTAGATATTACACTGACAGCAGGTAATATTTGAGACAACTCTGACAAAGCAGCATTGTATGAAATTCCTTAGGTAACCTCTAACACTTCTGCTCCTGCTACGTATTGCTTGGTATTTTTGTACCTGCTTGTCTATAAGGAGAACTAGGACAAAGCCTTTTCTGAGTCTTGTTCCCGTGCTGAAGAAAGCTGCTATATTTGGTGAGCTACAGAAGAAAATGCTTTGGTACAAATGGGTATGGTGTAGCACAATGGAAATCTGCAGGCAACATTGTCCCTGTATACCAAATAGAAGGCTCTCTTCCAAAATGCAAATTTTCTTAAGGAGCAGAGAACTGTAGGGACTGACTGTGTAATGCATTCTAATTAGCCATTACCGCAGGCTCACATCATATTGGAAATTGTCTGTGCCGATCCTTCACAACAGGGACACGTGATGGCTGTCAAAATAATTATCGGCACAAACTTGTATTTTCCAGTTTGAGACAGAGAAAAACTTCAGTGGTGGATTAATTTTTCTGTGCTCTTGGGAAAAGCAGAAGAGCACTGAGACTCATTTTAAACTGATCCTACTCAAGCTGTTCAGTAGATTGGGTTATGACCCATGAATTCAAGGGCTGCCTTCCTGTGCTCTCATGTATTACGCAGGAAGGAAACCACGAATTCAAATCTGTTAGAGTCTCCTCCTTGACTAGTTTCCTAAATAAGTGCCCTGGGTTCATTGCCTTTGATAATCCTTTGGCTGAATGTCTTTAATGTGCTTGTATTTTTCTCCCAACAGCATCGCTCTCCTGCTAAACAATTTCCATAATCTCAGAATCATAGAATCATTAAGGCTGGAAAAGACCTCTAACATCCAACCGCCCACCTGCCACCAGTACTGCCCACTAGGCCATGTCCCTGTGTGCCACATCTACTCTTTCCTTAAACACCTCCACCTCCTCCCTGGGCAGCCTGTGCCAACGCATCACCGCTCTTCTTGAGAAGAAATTCTTCCTAATATCCAGCCGTTACCACATTTTGAGCATCCAGGGGATGTTTGTGTTGTTTTGTGGCTTAAGGACTAATAGGAAAACAGCATAGGGTTTGCACATAGGTCCAATGCCCCTGTTGTGTCAGAAGGAGGGCTGTATGTGGCGGCTGAACGGCTCTGCAGTGGAATTGACAGGTCAGGACCAGAAGCAATGGCTGAGCACCAGCTGTGGCTAACCCAGGGAGCTCAGGTGCAAGCAATGCACCTGAGTGATTGATATGGGTGGAGGTTAGATCCACCCCTTCTCTCACTCATTTAAGGACTAGAAGCTGAGGGAGCTGCATCTCTTTGAGGTTGTACTTCTCTTGAGCTGTTGCTGGTTGTTGGAAGGGGTGAGTCAGTTCTTATTTTGTTGTCCTGTTTTATAGTGCTTGCATCCCCGGAAAAGGCTGTGTCATTGTCTTTGTTTGCCCCACAGGCTTCCACTCAGATCCACAGCAGGTGAGGCTGCGTCTTGGCAAATGATCTCTCTCCTTTCCTATTTGTCATAGAATTGTTGGAGTTGGAAGGGACTCTGAAAGGTCATCTAGTTCTAGCTTTAGATGCCTGAAGTCTGTGAGCAGGCGCAGTCCTGTTGTAGGCCTGCATGAGTGCAGTGACCAGGTATTAAACACATCTGAAACCAAGGCAGATCTCAGAAAATGCCATTTCACAGTCTTCTGGCAGCAGTCACCACACTGACAGGGACCAGGGTGGTGTCAGGCAGGGCCCCAAATTAGTCTTTTACACACACATTCCCCCCTATTTTAGGCACTGATCTAGAGATCAGAGGAAGGAGTTGACAGTTTAATATTTAAACAATTTGTTTCATGTTTAGACCGTCATGTTAATGATCTGTGTGTCACTACAATAATCAAGTGGGGTGGAAACTCACTTGCAATTAGCTGTGCCTCCTGTCACAGCTCACGCAACACTAATGGTGCTATGGGTGCTAATTTTAGCTAAATGCTTTCTTTAAAATGTAATTTGCATTTGGTTTTCCCCCAAGGAACCCACAAATGCTCATGCTCTCCAGGGCTCTGCCTATAAGTCTCTCTCCTCATAGCTCACAGGGGATGATTGGGGTTAAGCCCAGCTGCAGAGCTTGGCCCTTTCCTGCTCTGCTGGCATTGCACTTCTCAGCTCCTTGTTCCCCATCCTTGATGCCCAGATGGATGCAGACCTCTACCACATTTAAGCTTTTTGCACGCAAATACCCTCCTCTTGCCTCTTTATTCTCCTCCTTCAATAATCTGCACTGTGCTGGTATTAATCCCAGCCAGAGGCCTGTTGTGCTGGAGACTGAGCACAAAGCCAAGGCTGGTGCCCTAAAGAGCATAAAACTTCACTCTATTTTTGGGACAAATTATGCAAAACAAAGCATTCACAGCATTGTTCAACAAGCTGGGGAGTTTCTTGAGAAATTTGTATTACGTTGAAAAATTGAGCTGGACTCTTAAATAAAAGCAGAAACGATAACCTTGCTGCTAACAGCAGTGTTTACCAAAAGCAACTTGGATCATCTGACAATAGTGGAGAGTATTTGACTGATTGCCTTGCTGTGTACCAAAGCCCAGCTCTGCTGTGGTGGAGACCCGAGAAGTGATATCCACAGCAACGTGCTGCTGTGCCTCTGGAACATCTTTATTAATGGCATACAGCAGAGCCCCTGCTGCTCCTGGCTCTTACCTCCAGATTTATGGCTCACTTCCACGGCCTTTCCCACTACTCTCAATATATTATAACAGCACTATTCATACATGAGCCTTTCCTGTTAGGGGACAGCAGCATGTTGGTAGAATTGCAGCAGATGAAGTCCCACGGGAAGGCATGGGTGGCAGGCACAGTTTATCTGTAATCAATTTTTCCAGCTGTATCCAGAATGAAAAAGTCATGCACATTTTAATATCATCCGATAACAATCATTTCATGAATCTACACTATTTAATAGCAAGTTATCCTTTCCAGTATATTTTTTTAAGCCTCTCCAATGGAATTTCTTTATTAGTAAGTTTTTATTAAGTTTGACAAGGTGATAACAAAAGGCTACAGAAAAGTATTATGTTTTATTACAGTCTATAGTACTCTTCCATAAAGGTTAATATGGACTCACCATTCCTATTAATTAAATGGCAATACTTCTGCTGTGAATAGCCAAACCTCACAGTTCTGCCCTTTCAGGAACAATCCTTCATTTTACGTTTATACTCCACTTTTCTTCTACGGTTTTCCTTACGCTTGCAGAAATTTAGCTGTCTCGTTTTTCCTCTCCAAGTACTACTGGATACATTATAGTAAAATACAAAATAAAGTCAACTGATCGGGACAATTCTAAAGCTGTCAACATATTTTGTTCCCTAACTATACATCCAAATCATCTCCAAGGTATTGTAGTCGTCTCTTGGAGTTGATAAGCCATTTAATGTATTATTCTGGTGACAGAAAAGATGGCATTTGCTACAAGCGTTTTTATGATTCAGTAGTTTTCATAGAGACTAGAAAACTAAGCAGCAGATTTACACTGTAACAAAATAAAAGCTGAGATCTCATCTGCCTGATGAATGACTAAAGCAGCTTTCATCCACAGATTTTCAGCTGGTTCGCCTGAAGGTGGAGAACTTATTGTTCAGGACATTATGGCAGTACCTTGAGGCTATAATCAAATGGCATGTGTTGAAGACTGCATGCGTGCAGGGGTAGAAATACTGCTAATTGCGGGGCATTTTCCACCTAAGCCAGATGTGTTAAGTGCAATAAATTTGAAAGAAAAAGGAGGCACAAGGTAAAGAGAAGTTATATATGCTTGAGCACGGACTGATGCACCAGAAATGCTGCTCTGCTCAGCCAGTTGGCTGCTTGCTCAGGGTGTCACAGCAGAGGCTTTTTTCATTTTCAAAAGGAAGTAAATGCAAGGACAAAGGCAGTTTGGAAGGGCCATTACATACAAAAGATTTGGCATCAACAGACAGGCAGATAGAGTATTACTGGCTGCCTTACTCCTTAGCAGTCATATTAGATAATGGCCTTCTCTGCCAAGCAGTGAGTCAGTGGTTGAAACGAGAGGAGGCCTCTGGCCTCTTGACTTCCCTTCTCCACATCTGACCTGGGATTGCTCCAGTTGTCTTCCAGCAAAGGTCAGCTCCAGAGGCCAACTTCAGTAGCAAATGCTTAAAGCATATTTGATGTGGGAGGGCAAGCAAGTCAGGCTTCACCTGTGCTTTTGAAAAGGAGGGCAGTGTTTATGGTACCTTCCACCAAGGGTTAACCAGGCTGTTTGGAGCCCACAAATGTCATCTCCTCAAATAGCTGTGAGAGTGTGAAGCAGCATCAGATCTGAGCCTGTGGAGTACATAAAAAGTCCTCTAAGGCCAGTGGAAATCCTGGACAATCCCTGTGACTGCATTTCTATGCATGGGCATTTTGGTGCTTTCCACATGACTTTTAAGCCATGTGCAATGCTAGCTTCCAAAGATTTGCCCTATATTTGAACTTTACTCGCAGCCTCCCACTTGCTTAGCTGCAAACATGATTGCAACAAATCCATTTCAACCCTTTAGTTAATTTGTTTCTGAAGCCTTTCTCTTTCAGAGTGTGTAATTAAACTAAAAGAACCTGGAAAAGCCCCTTACAGTAAATAATTTACAAGTTCCTCCCTGGGGACGTTTTTTAATTGTAACTCCTCTGGTCAGATCTTACTGAATACTCTGAGATAGCATTCCCTGCTGAGATCCTGAAATATAATTAACTTCTTCCTTTGCTCACGGTACTTTTCCTTAAACTATCCATATCTTATGCAGGGCAGGCAGATTTGTTTATAAACAAAGTAGAGCCTGATAGACACTTTGTCATGAGAATAGCAATAATGACATTCGCTGCAACAGACAGGGGCGCATCCGTTTGGGGAGAGATGATACTGTTTGGAAGCAATTTTTATAAATCCTACCCTGACAATCCAGCCCTGATAAAAGAGAGCAACCAGGCAGCCCAGACTTCTCTCCTTCTTGGCAGCCTGCCTTGCTCCCCATGTGCCATTTTATGCATAGCAAACGTAAATAATTCTGACGCACCTACCAACCCCCCTAACCTTTGTGCTTCAGAAACACTGTTATATACCATCAAACTGACAGTGATTTCATGTTATGTGGCAAAAAGAAAAACCCAGAGCGACAGCAGCAAGCTTCGGGTGCCAAATGAAAGCTGTCACATTTATTTAGCTCTATGATTCTCAGGACAATATACATAAATATTGTTTTACTGTCCCCACCAGCCAAATGTTAAGGGCTATCTGCATCAGCCAGGGTCCTGTGGCCAATGAGGCTGTGATGATCTCCTTCTGATCCAGGAGTGGCTGGAAAGAAACACTGTGCCAGCATCTCTTGCTCCTGATGACAGTGTACTAAATAGCTCCCTATTTATTTCTAATTGCATTCTAATCAAACACAGTAAAAAAAAAAAAAAAAATTCAGCTTCAGAACCGAGCATCACAGCTTATGGAATCACAGAACCATAGAATCATTTGAGTTGGAAGGCACCCTTCAAGGCCATCTGGCCCAACTCCCCTGCACTGAACAGGGACACCTACAGCTGACCAGGTGCTCAGAGCCCCGTCCAGCCTGACCTGCAGTGTCTGCAGGGATGGAGCACCCACCACCTCTCTGGGCAGCCTGTGCCAGTGCCTCACCGCCCCGACTGTAAAATCTTCTTTCTTATATCTAGACTAAATCTCCCCTCTTTTAGCTTGAAACCATTTCCCCTTGATTCAAGCTTCTCCTCAGCTTGAATGTAACAGCAAGAGGTCATTAGCATCTGGCTATGTTCTGTTATGCTGACATGGCCTCCTGATTTGTGCCAGAAGCGGTGTAGCATTCATGCAGTCATGCTTAGTGTCATACTACCAAAACCATGGAACCATGTCTCAGGATCCCCATTAAGCCTCCAGGGTTAGACCATGAGGGAGGACACCAGTAAAAGCACACTGATTTTGTGGGCTAAAAGGATGTAGCTGCTTGAATAGGGCTGGACTTAATACATGCATTTAAAACATTAATCAGAATCGGGATCAAGGTTTCTGCTGTGGAAAATGCTGGCATCAGCATAGCTTTGTTGATGTCCAAGGCAGGTAGTGCCATATGGCACAGGGCTCATCCTAATGTGATCAGTGAACTCTAACAGCCCTGCAGACAGACCAGTTATGCACGAAGCCTGCCCCATCTTCTCTCTGTTGCTCTCCATATGCCAAGAGAAGTTCAGAATGAAGAAGGGATTAAAGCACTGCCAGGACAGAAGCTGTGAAAAAACAACCAACCAGTTCAATTCTCTCATCACATTTATTCCCCGAAGGCCGTGAATTGTAAGAGTCTGCCTGCCTCCTGGAAGGCAGTGCAGCTGACAGCATTGCAGAGCTGAGAGAAGCTGGAGACTGCTCTGCTGCATGCACCAGTGCAGTCATCCCAACCCATGAACACCTCTCACTCTGCATAGTTTGCAGCACACCAAGTGAGAAAATGCTTCCTTCATTTGGTGGAATGAGCTAGTTTGATACAGAACCAACAGACAGCCAAGTCTGATCACCACCATTTACTAAACAGCTCACAGCGCAAACTGCTGCCAGCTCCATGTTTAGGTTGCAGCTTTTCTGTACACACTGGTGGGAAGCCCAGCAGGTCAATATTAAAGGTGGGCCAGGCTTTTTCACCCCATCATCACTCTTAAGGAATTGCACTCATAGCGCCTTTTGTCTGCACAGGAGCAAGTTAAAACCTCCCACCCAACCCTTTACTCAGTCCATAAAAACTGTTCTCTGCAATACTTCGTGTCTCATCCTCTAACATATACTGACACCACGATGTTCTGGGATGTTCTGAATGGCTTGTACAAAATTACATAGGTTGAAGGAACGTTGAATATTATTTTACCAAAATAACTGAGAATGCACTGATCACATCTGAGACAACGTGACAATCCTACACTGAGACAAAAGAAACAAACATACACGAAAGTCATAAACATGAAACTTTTGTTATTAGCAGATACTCCTTTTATTGTGAGACCACTTCAAAGAGCCAAGCAAACAACCAGTGTTATTTGAATACAGTAAAATCAGCTTAGACTTTTTTGGAATCACCTTTTTCAGCCCAGCTTGCTGTAGGTCTTCTCTGTAGCAGTAGGCAGTTCACTTGGAAACTGGAATAATAAAACCGTGCAGTATCATGCAGCTTGTTCCTCACAAGTATGATGAGAAGAAATGATTCGTACCTAATAAGGAGTCACATACTCCTATTTCTATTGGTTCTAGAATAAGAATTCACTACAGATATTTGTTAATTAGAAACAAATCAATGCAATTTGTATTACCATTACCACATTTACATTCTTGTGTTTTGTTGTTGTTGTTGTTGCTGCTCAAATACAAAAAATGTATTTTACTGCTCCCAGCATCACATATGACTATCAGCGAAGTTATGACTGACGGACACGAAGTCTTTGGCTGGTGGCTCTGAAGGCAGGATGGTATCAAGGCACTTCTAGCAGTCTTCATAAAGGATTTCATCTACTTGGACATCATTTTCTGTCACAGGTACAGATTCACAAATCTGTTCCCTAAATGCCAAGGCAATTGTGTAAGGCTTTCCACTGGGATGTTTCATACATCTTCCAAGATAGGTATCATAATATCCTTTCCCTCTTCCCAATCTGTTGCCTTTTTTGTCAAACCCAAGGCCTGGCATGAAGATAAGGTCAAGACCCCCTGCAGAAAAATAAAATACACATTAATGGATGCAATGTGCATTTCCTGATGGCTGGACTACATCCAGATAACTTTATGCATAGCAAAAATGCTAGCTTTGTGTTTTGTAGAATGCTTCCCTTTCTTTGATCAGATGAAAAATACCTTGAATGCTAAGCCTGTGAATTTACATTTTCATTTTATCAATTGGATACTAGCTCAGCTGTAAAATAATCAGACCTTGAAAAGCTAAAAAGAAAAAAATCTACCTTCTAACAAATTTATTTTATCACTTCAACCTCACACTCGCAAATACAAACGATTATGACTATAAATCTGGACAGAGATTGAACTCAGAGAAATTAAATTCAGGAAGAATCAGAAAATCAAATGAACTTCAACATTTGCCACAAACATAGAATAAGAATAAAGGAGGAGAGAAGAAAGACATTTAAGTGAGAGAGAGCACCTTCTGGACACGGCTGTTAAGATGTCATGAACCTTTGAACACTCAACTTCCCCAAACCAGAGAGGCTTGAAGACAATATATTCTGAAAGCTCTTCTTTGCCAGGTGGGTAAAGGGAATGGGTTGACAGGCTGAGCATCCACCAGGCACAGGGGCAGCCACTCTGAGGCTTCCCATCCCTTACACAAAGCTGTTTTTGGTGTTAGAAGTCTTGCTGAACAAATGAGTTTGGCTGGCTTGGTACCGACTGCTGAACCCAGAACACATCACTTACTAGTTTCACAGTGCAAATAAAGTCTTGCATTACTTGCTGCTGTGGCAGACAGACGCTTAAGGAAAGAAGGTCAGGAATGGAAGGGGAAAGCTAGCATGGACTAAAACACAGCTAATATGAGCCTGGAAAGAAAGTAAATGCTGCATCTCTGTCCTCATCTTCTTCCTTATAGGAATAGTAATACCTTAAGAAGCATGTTCCTAATTCCCTTCTGCTTCGTTACCAGAGCTGGGATGCATTAGGTATTTTTCCACTTTTCCTACATCCAAACCAAGTGTCTACTGCCATTCTGGACTGCACAGCTCTCACCACGTTTAGCTGAGGAACACAACTCAGCATTTAAGGAGATACACTGGAGCATGTGCTGAAAGAACCAGAGCTAAGCAGAGCTTTTTAGTTTCCAGGGAACCCCAAGTGAGACCAAGTATTAACTCTGAACTCAACTTGGAAGAGTAGACTAAAAGTGCACAGAAGACCAACTCATCTGCACACGCTGCTCAGGCTCCTGGAGATTGTCTTCCACTGCTCATCACTCAGAGAGGAGTCACTGATGTGACCACCTATCCATCATGATCTGACCAAATTAGAACATGGATATAAAATATGCAAGGCAATGCAGTAAGAGACCCTCAGAGAAGATTAATCTTGTAAAGCTGGCATCATACAGTTAGCAAGGATGTGTTTTTTTAAAAAAGGTCAAGGAAATACAAAGAGGGAATTAGCCAAAGGAGAGGCTACATAATAATACTGGTTGATGTAAAAGGGAGCCCGAGTGATTCACCACACTGCAGTCAACTTTTGTTTCATAAGACAGACAAATGGTGAATAACAAACAAAGAAGAGGCAACAGAGAAGAAATACAGTCTCCCACTGCCAATTTTGCCATTTTTATGGTATTACCATGTAGACCATGATGTACCATGACAAATCTGTTTGTAAGTAAAAACCGACATTTGCTAATTGTCAGGTCTATGGACTAAAATGTAGGAACCAACTGGTCTTTCTGGATTAGCATGATCAGCAATGGAGATGATGCATGTGAAGCCCTCCTGCAATTAATACAATGCTTATTCCTTGTTCTATCCATGACTTGCCTCACACTGGCAATCCAGAGGCATTCAGGTGGCCCAGAAACCAGTATGTACCAAGCATCAACCATACTTAGAAAGAAACATATTCTGGCATACATTTGTTTCGAGCTTTTTTCACTCCATGTGACTCTCATGGCAAAAAGAAGAAAACATTTGCAGTTGCTACTGCTAGGAGGTAGGATTGTACACAAGGGGCAAATTTGCTAGGCAAAAAGGTGCAATTTCTCTTTACATCTATATTACAGACAGAAGAAAAGCAAGCCAAGGGAGGCACTAAGGGAAGGAGGAATTGGCAGGAACAGTGCTGGGAAGAAATATATTTTCTGTGTTGTTTAACTGATAGCACAGGGCACACTTGAGTGAATGTAGATGCATTAAAGTACTGTTTTCTTCTTGGTTCTCTGGAGAAATGGAGTCTGTTTTAATGAGTCAGCTTCCTCTATAATCATGGAATTTTTATGCCAAATAACTCAAACAAGCTTGTGCAAATCTCAATATGAAAAACAATGCTGTAAATACTGTAACAGTTACACTCATATTTTTTTTTCCATTTGGAGCACTGTGATACTGAATGCCTTTACTCTGACTCACAACACACTGATTGATATCCACACAACTCGCACTGCACAAGATTTAAGTAAAATACCAAGCAAGACTTTCAGTAGAAAAATGACACAGCTATCCTGCATGGAGCCTGAAGGCACTTCAAGAAGAATTTGCCCCCAAATCCAACTCTGGGAGCTACACTGAGTGGCAGCAAGCTGCATGGAGAAAACACTTCCCCTCCGCATAACCTGGGGAGCAACAAAACCTCTTGTGGTGCCTGCGGCGGCATGGGGGAAGAGCCGTCACAGGATGAGAGGTGACACACAGATGAGACCAAGATTGCAGACGTGTAAGATTACTATCAGTGGCAAGCAGACATCAACAGGATGGCAAGGGAGGGTAAGGACATCTTACTCCTAAAGGCACGTGCCCTCCTCACACTGACCAGCCCTTCCAGCCCTGCAGGATCACAAGCTGCCACTCAGGATACCCTGCAGACTTGTTCCTTTCCCACATCCTACTTCTCTCACTTTCACTCTGTGAAATGGCATCATTGTCCCTGACACTCCATCAGTTTTTATAGCCACTGTAAATGACGCCTCGTGATCTTCACCTACTTCTGCCCCTCTCCTTGTAATGTTTCTCTCCCCCACGTGTCTTCAGTCCTTAACTAAAGGCTTGTGGATCCCCTTGACAATACACCAGGCACCCAGGAAAGAAAACCAACACTCACAGTACGCTCACTGTCGAGAGGTCTTTTGCTGCAGGTAATCTGCACTCCTCCTGCAATACTTACAGAATGTCTGCAGAATTCTAAGGGCTGAAAACAGTCTCAGGCAGCAATACACTGCACTAGCCCAGGTCTCCTATGAAGAGAATACTAATGCTTCTTGTAAACTTTAATTAAGCTACAGGGTATCCAAGTAAGGTTGGCAATTACAATAACAATCACCTAATACTCGCTGTATCTGTGGCATGAGCTCTTGTGGCCACAGCTCCTTCTACTGTATAGCACTGTGTGTGAAATAATATACACTGACTTATCAATGTGGGCATGCAGCCATGCTGACATGGCCACACAGCTTTCATTTATACAGCTAAATAAAGCAGGGCCAGAAAGCAAATTCATTTACAGGATCACAGCTCGTCCATACTGTTCAAGTACCAGCACACTGCCTGGCACTATGAAAGACCAAGAAAGACGAGACAGGCCAAGTTCTTTGTAGTGGGGACAGGGCTGCTCTGTGCTACTTGGTCCTGCTTTATTTAGCAGCATGCAGTCACAGCTTCAGAACCTGCCATGTGGGTGTACAGGCACACTTTGTGCGCACATCTATGCAGACAAACCTTATGTCACAGAGAAGTGAAATGACTGGCCCAAGAACTCAGGAAATGTCTGGCAAAACTACATGCAAAAGGCAGGTGTGCACACTGCGTGTCCCCCACTTAACCAGCAGACCAAAACATTAGTATCCTCTCTCTGCTGTTTTAAATAGGAATACAAAGTTTCGCTTCCTCTAGGCAGTGGGTGAATTTCCTCCCTTCAGCATTGCGTTTCTCATTACCCTTTATGATGATATCAGGTTTGATTTGCTCCCCAGGGAAAGATTTTCTCCTTGCACCTCATTACTTCTCTTCTCCTTACTCTGATGTTCCTATTTGAAATGCCAAGAGGCATTTTCTGAAGCATTCTTGACAGTGGTTAATTACAGAAGGGTCCATCAGAGTGCACGGGTATGGGTCATGGAAGGGCTGCTGGGGCCTTGTCCCAGGCGGGGCAGCCAGCATGGCCTCCTGGATCTGAGTAGGCCTCACCTGCCCGCTGCCACCCCACGGTGTGGGTCATGCATATCCCTCTGCACAGCCAGACAGTCCTAACAGAGATGGAACAGCAGTACTGCCATCCCAGGGACACAGTAACCACAGGCTGCCTCTGTGAAGAAAACATTAACTTGAGCGCTTGATCTTAATATTGAAAGTATCAGTCTTGGTGACGTGCAGGGTATGGGCCAATGAGCTGTAATAACTGAGAAAGTTCTAATTAATGGCAGAATCATTACTGTAACTTTAATTACTGTCAGCATCAGCACAGTTAGGCCTCATGGGTAGGAGCTAGCTTCTCAACGTGCACTGCAGGGCACAGATCATCATCTTGCTCTGTATTTGGAGAGCACCCAACACACTGTGGGCTAGGTTAATCACTAGACCTCACGGGAAACAACTTCACAGAAGTAAATATTTCTATTATGCCACAGAAAAACAAATTCCTTTCCCTTTATGACTAGCATTAAGCCTTCCCCCTAGAATGCCTGGAGTGCCCCTTGCACCACTGCTGAGATTGCTAACCTTCCGGTCCTTCCTTCCAGATGAAAGTGTCCTGTCCTTTGGAAAAATACTGCCTTTTGTTTCAAACACATCATCTCTCTGCTACACACCTGCCTTACTCAACATTTTATCTAAATCCAGGCACAACCATGACGCATCCACCAGTATCTTTTTGCACACACACATACGCCCTATCTCCTCTGCCATCCATGTGCCACAGGTAATTGGTCTACTAGCACGACTTGGGACAGCTTTTGTTATTACTTCGATAAAATATTTTGCAGAAAATAGAGCCATCAGCAGAATCCACAAACAAGCACCGAGCAACTCAGCACTTATTTGTCTACTCATCCATGTCTGCGTTTTGTGTCAGCATGAAACACTGGTCTCACAGTTCACACTTGCCCTCCTGAACTACAGCGTGATAAAATATTTATACTTCTCCCTGAGAAGCTACATGCTAGCCATCACTCATACTGGTTTAAAACAATGGAGTGGCAGTTACTCTCCTGTTATTAAACCTGCAAAACACACTAATAATTCCTTTTGATCAGCTTCTGTGCTATGAAGCTGCAGTAAAGTAAACACCCTCCTTCTATTCCAAACTCATTTAAAACAAAATTTAGTGCCAATGCATTTGAGAGGTTAAGGGCACTGCACAGCATCAGTTGTGGTACATCAGCGCTGCACAAACAAACCTGTTCTGCTCCAAAGTATCTCTTCATGTGTCATCAGTGAGGCTACTGTATAAGGCTAAGACTTGCAAATTCTAGCTGGGCTCCCAATATGGGAAGGCTATGCGAGGCTATAACCATCACACTCATTTCCCCTGAGGTTTAAGCTGCCGTCAGCTGAGGTCTATGTCTCATTTTCAACATTTGCCAAATGCCTACCCAAAAGAACATCTGAACAAGTACTTTTCTATTTCACTATTATTCATCAAGCTGGCGTAAGCACAGTAAATTAACCATAATCACCCAAAGCCTCCTACAAAAATGCCTGGTTTTGCAAATTCAGAGTAAAGGAAACCATTGCCTAGAAATGTTTGAGTTACCAGCCTGTGAAAAACTACTTACCTATTTCTGACATTCAGATACTTGAGCACAGTTAGAATGATTTGATTGGGAAAGCATGGAAAACAAAAGATTTTTGGTCCTAAGGGTTTGATGCACCTGGGTTCTTCTTCGTTTGTAAACCACCACGATGCTCTGAAGCAAGATGTACCAAGGAATAACTCCAAAGAGAAGACAAACTGCCTTACAGCTTCTTCAGAGCACATCAACACATCTTGTTAAATCAGTAAATGCCAACTGCAGTGCTACTCCTTCAGAGAAACTCGCAAGGCACTGGTGCATGAACTGTTTATGCTGGGATTGTTGGAACTCTGCTAAAACATGAGAATCTTCGTGTATCTCAATGTGTACTTATGTGAGGTTGTTCAAGATTTTATCAGCTACTTTTAACATAATGTTTATCTAAGGACCTATTTAAATATTTGAAACACTTCCACTTGACACATGTACATGTGCACTTCATTTCTTCACTCTTGTTCTTCTTTTGCTTTCTGCTGTCTGGCTATTTTTAAAATCAAAATATGTCACAAGTGAATCATTTGGGGATTTTTTTTCAGCACATCATGTATCACTATCAATATTTCCAACCTCTTTGACTCAGTCAGCAGATAGTCTATCAAAACATACTCCAAATTGCTTGTTAAATACGAACAGTTAAGACATCAGCTGTGTAAAAACCTGCAAGGAGCTACACCGCTTGACAGAAACATTAGGCATGCTTACTGGCAGGGTTTGCTGAACATGTAGAGTCAGCTGGTTTCTAGGTAATGGCACCTTCACTGTTAGTGTCAAACATGTTATCATCACAGCAGCTGAGAAATCCGGCTTCTTCCATCGCAAGATTTTGGGTTTTTTAAGCTTGCACAGCTTAAAAGATACCACAAACAACCCTGGAGTTCTCCACCTCCCTCACTCCGGTTGCCCTGATTATCTGGAGATGTTGGTTTGGAGCACTTGCTCTCTCCTATGTGTGTGACAATGCGGGGATGAGACTTCAATTATAGGAAACCAGCCTAAATGCCATCAGTGCTCCACAGTAAATCTATGGAATACTGACACCTGCCGGCAAAGGGCTTCACATCACTCCTGGACAGCGATTTGCCCTCCATCTACACCCAAAAGCTGATTCCCATCCCATAAGCACAAAAGCCATCACAAGCAGGAAATGAGTGCAGTTAGGATGCCAAAATGAAGACCAAGACTTATACTGTGAAACAGCAGCAAGGAACTCCTGCCCCCTGGAAGCCAGCGGCTCCCTGCCAGGTCCGAGGGATTTCCCAATGCACTTGGAATTGACAGCGTATTTTGAATCTCAGCAAAGAGAGCAGGAATTACCTGTGCCAGGAAGACAAATGTTTTGTAACTGAAAAAATGCTGACCTGGCTTCAGAGCCCACCAAGCTGGCAGAAAACCAATCCTAGGGAAAAAAGAAGAAATAGTAATCCTGTGCCACATTCTTGAGCTGAATCTGCTCAGCAGCGAGTACCACAGATGAAACCAGAGCTGGGAAGACGAGGGGAGAACAGAGCTGGAAACAAGACCAAAGCAGCAGGACTGCCCTCCTGGCATCAGCCAGCAGGCTCAGCTCTCTCACCAAATTGCATCTACAATCCACGTGGCCAAACACACAGATGACCAGCAGGAAAAGGCATCCGTTCTCCTCCAGATTATTCAGATAATGTGCACCAAGGCACAGAGATAAGCTTGGTGCCCCCTCCTCCTTTCCAAAAAGGAAAATAAATGGAAACAAAAATCTGTCTGGGTTAGTTCATGCAGCTAAAGATACTTGCATGTTTGCGTTTCCCCTGTACTAATTTGTTACGCAGACTCATGCCGCACTCCACAAAACAACCCAACCTCTTATTTGCTTTTGAAAGACTCCTGTATCTAGTAGACAGGATAAAGAAAATGACAATGCTACTATTCACTCTGTAGCAAAATTAGCACTCCGAAACAAAACACTTTAGAGTCACTTACAGTGAATTTAAAGCCTGTGCCTATGTTGACTTTAGTTCCGTTTCAACTTTAATTGATTACAAGAGTAATCTTTTTAGTTGTTTTCCTGAGTGCAAGGAGAATGTTTTCTGCAGAAGGCACATGTGGATGTGACAATTAAAATTACAAAGAAAAGCACTTTTAAAGCCTTAATGAACATTATGTAAGCCAAAAGCTAAAGCATTATAGAACTCTCAGACCTTCAAGTTCACTGCAGGACACCCTGCACAGACATAGTGTTAAAATTAAACCGTGGTGTTCATGGTTTAATTTACACCAGGGAAATTCAGGATGAAAGGATACCAAAGGGCATTACAAAGTGATGACACATCAACTTTCCCATTTCGGAGTTTTTTCCCCAAAATCTTTCAAAGACTGAGACTCTTTTTAATCACACCATACAGAGAATCACAGAATCACTAAGGTTGAAAAAGACCACTGAGATCATTTAGTCCAACCCCAGCCCATCCCCACCATGCCCCATGTCCCTCAGTGCCACATCCCCACAGTTCTTGAACACCTCCAGGGCTGGTGACCCCACCACTTCCCTGGACAGCCTGTGCCACTGCATCACAGAATCACAGAATCACTAAGGTTGGAAAAGACCTATAAGATCATCCAGTCCAACCATCCACCTATCACCAATGGTTCTCGCTAAACCATATCCCTCAACACAACATCCAAACGTTCCTTGAACACCTCCAGGGACGGTGACTCCACCACCTCCCTGGGCAGCCCATTCCAGTGCCTGACCACTCTTTCAGAGAAGTAGTATTTCCTAATATCCAGCCTAATATCTAACCCTATCACTGCTCCTTCTGAGAGGTTCTTCCTAATATCCAATCAGAACCTCACCCTTGTGCAATTTGAGGCCTCATCAGTGCTAAGTATAGAGAGACAGTCACTTCCCTAGTCCTGCTGGCTGCACTATTTCTGATACAATCCAGGATGCTGTTGGTCTCCTTGGCCATCCAGGCACACTGCTGGCTCATGCTCAGCCTGCTGTCGACAAGCACTCCCAGATCCTTTTCCTCTGTGCAGCTTTCCAGCTGCTGCCCCAAGCCTCTAGCATTGCATAGCGCTGTTGTGACCAAAGTGCAGGATGTGGGCACTTGGTTTTGTTAAACCTCTTACAATTGGCCTCAGCCCATCAATCCAGCCTGCCCAGATCCTTTTGTAGAGCCTTCCTGCCCTTCAGGAACATCAACACTTCCTCCCAGCTTAGTGTCACCTGCAAACTTACTGAGGGTCCACTCAATCCCTTCGTCCAGAAAACCAATAAGAGAATTAAACAGGGCTGGTCCCAATACTGAGCCCTCGGAGAACACCGCCGGTGACCAGTTGCCAGCTGGATTTAACTCCATTCACCACCTCTCTGGGCCCAGCCCTCCAGCAAGTTCTTTATCCAAAGAAGAGTACACCTGCCTAAGCCATGAGCTGCCAGCTTCTGCAGGCAAATTCTGCAGGAGACATGTTTCAAACAGAAGTAACGGGAGAAGTTCAAGCAAAAGTATGGGTATTCAAGTAGCAAATTGGGTGTGGAGCGTTACAGGGCTGTCTCAAGAGAGCTGCAGCAGCTGTGCAGCACCACAGGAAGGGCAGGCATCACTGCAGGGGAGAGCAGTGCAGCGCTGGAGACGGCACCGCACATCTTGCAGCTGAAGGCTGAAATGGAGGGAAAGCTTGGGGGGAGCCAGTTGCTGCCACAGCTGGGTCCAAACCCTGAAACATTTATTTTTCCAAGTCTTTTCCCAGCGTTTCTTGTTAGGGAACACACCATGCAGAACAATTTAAGATTATCTCTGGTCTATTTTACAGAGCTGAAATAACTTAACAGGCATTTGTGTAACAACTTGTAGTCATTGGTTACCTGTGTGGAAACCACTAAAAGAGACCTACCCAGCGAGCTGATTTGAAAGCAGTGATATGGTATGTACAGAAAGAATTAATTTATACACTGTCATTACACATATTTCACAATATTTATTCACATAGGCATAAAATGGTATCTTGGGCATCTTTTCTCCAAAATAACATAGAGGAATTGCAAAGGCTGACAGACCAATGGTTGGAACTGCTACAGATGTAGGAAAGCTTTCAGAAGAGAATAAGAAAACAGAAAATATTTGGGAAAGAAAAAAATGCTATTGCTACAATACAGGCTTAACTAAGCAATGAATAATAAAAAGAAAGTAAATCAAACATCCTCATTTACTTCTCATCGCAGAAGAATGAGGTATCACTTGAACTGAAAGCAGCAAATTTAAACTGAATACAAGGAACATAGTATTTCACATAACATGGGAACACAATATAATCTTAATGTAACAGGGAACGTAATGTTTCATATTATGACCGAGTACAACTCGCTGCTGTCAGAAGGCTGCAGAGCCAAGGGCTTAATGCAAATAACATGAGATGCTTGTAGGCACGACCAGAGCGCATACAGGTAAAGCAAAAAAGAGAACTTGTTTGTAAGGGAATAAGCCAGGACCTGAATGTGCAGAGGTAGGAAGCAATCTCAGTTATTGCTACAGAGGTACAAGTTGTGACATTTCCTGCACCTTGTAAAACTCCTGATGCTGGACTGAATGCCCAGAGCTGTGACCCAGCACTGTGTGTGGGGAGCGTTCTCTCTCCACAAGCAGACTCATCACCAGAATGTTAATGCCTCACTTGCACTGAATTTGTTCTCCTTATGCGTATCAAAATACTATGGCTCATTGTCTCCACGCAGAAGTTCATCCAAACTTCTGATTCTTTCATTAAAAAAATAGATTACATTTTCAATTTTGCTTCGTCCTATGGTTTCAGATTTTCTTTTTTATGACCAGCGCAAAGAGACTTTAAATTACAAACTAACTCTTGACATATATTGTAGTGTAAGTTTTAATCAAGTCTCCCAGAGAAAAGGAAAATCTAACACTATCCTCAATCACTTTACAATTTTGTTTGGGGTGTGTTTATTTTTTCTTACTAAACAGCAATATTTATCATGTCTGCTTTCCACAAACCCATATTTCATTTATTCCAGATACGTTTCAATCTGCATGTATCACTTAAGTATGTCACAGCTACCCCTGAGTATTATTTACTACACGCCTTTTTTCAGAGTGATTAACAGCATTTTGCATACTTCCATTACAGCTCCATGTACAACAGCACAACCTCTAATGGATCTGAAGTAGCTTATTAGACCTCTGTGCTTCAAGGCAAGGCATTTTCTCTTCATACTGCCTTTTGATTCTCTATTCCCATAAGCCTCGTCATTCAAAATCCTCTCACTTCTGGTGCTTTCTTTTTGGGCAGGAGAGGGCTCCTAGCCCATTTATCTATTTTTTAACATCCCATTTTACTTTGCAGCTGTATGTTAAACTTCTTCCTCTTAAGACTATATTGTCACTGCTTCAGATACACTTCTAAAGAACTTTGCTAAAATTTGGAATGATTAAGAATACCAACAGCACCACAAGGCAGACCATCTAGTCTTGGCAACGCATGCAGCTCTTTGAATGTATGACTCAACAGTGGCACTTAGTGACAAGGGAAACTGAGCTTTTGAGGGCTAACATTTCTGCAGGGCAGATCCCAATGGAAAAGTTTAAAATAGAGTTAATCAACATTCCGGAATCATTTTGAACCACATAGGGTTGCATGGAATAGCTCACAAAGGAACTCCACAAGGAGCAATCTCCAGGAAGAGATCCTTCCGCAATGGAAGTCAGCCCTTAAACGGGGTCTAGGAGAGGTGGAGCCTGGCTCCACCCCTTCCGGGCACACAGATGAATTGCCTCCACCTGTGCTCCCATGGCTGACTCAGCGCTTGCCTCAGGTGGTTAATCAGAGGCCGTGATTCAACAGCTCCCATACAATACATTTATTTCTGGGAGCAAAAATACTTATGTTTCAGGAGAGTAGCTGCAGCTTATTCAGCATGGCCCGTTATCACAAGATGCTATATTTTCAAATGACATTTTCCAGCCTGGGTATTTGTGCCAAACTGAGGTTGTTTTGTTCTTTTTTTTAATTTCAGACAAAATGGTTCATCGGTTTCTGAGAACAAAGCTAGCACAAAACGTCCAGGAAAGCTCTGCAGCTCTGTGTTTTGAGGCAAGAAATCTTGATCAGAGTAGCCTCTGTGTCAACAATGTGGCTGTAGCCTTTCAAATCCATCTGAGTCAGTCTTACAAAATGCTGTTACAACCTGCTGTTTGCATGGGCTGAGGGGAGATTTGTCAGGGTTAATGCTGGGCCTCTCCAGGTGTCGCCCTCTCCAAACCGCTGCTGGAGCTGCGAGCACATGGACAGCCCCACAACTTTCCAGTGCCAGTTTACATGGGACATTCCCTCCACTCTGCCTACACCATGGCCACACAGCAAACTCAATCTAGCCACTTCTCTGGGTTAAAAAATCCCAACCCAGACAGGCAGGGAGGAGGAAAATATTCTTCACCCAGTTTATGATGGGGAGGCTGGGGTAGGAGCATACTGCAATCACAGGTAAGGAATGTTCCTAAAGCTAGCAGAGAGAGCTGTAGCTGCAAGCTCGGGCCTTCCAGCCTGCAGCACTCCAAGCCATGGGCAGCCAGTAGGGCCCCCATCACAGAGCCTGTCAAACTGGGGCAAGACTGGGAACTGAAACAAGGAAGGAAATGACTGAGTTTCACTAGCATTTCTTCTGGTGAGCCACCAGTTTACACAACCCCTCATTGCCAGCTCCCTACCAAGCCTGTAGTTGCAGCAGACCAAATGGCACATGGCCCTGTCTGAGAGGAGAGCCTTCTACTGGTGGTGGGCTGGTTCTAACCTAGACCAGGTTCCCAGTACAGATACCAGTACTGCTCCACAGAGGAGGGATGGGCACAATGAAAAGGAAAGTAAGAAGGAGAGGGCAGCAGCTTATTTAACACTGCAGTGATCAACAAAAATAATCACCAAACTACGCTTGAGAAGCAATTCTGCACTGTTTAGTAGAAGAAAATGAAAATTTAACAGAAAGTGAACTCTTCCAAGCCAACGAAGAAGCCAGCCCAGTGGGGAAGGAAATGAGTAAATTGGGACTAGGAATCCTGTATGTCTGGACTCAAGACAAGTGAAAGAAGAGAAAGCACATGATGTCCTCCCTTCTGGTGGAGGGAAGCTATTTCTGTTGGCCCAGCTGCCCATGAAATGACAGCCTATGGCTGGGAGAAAGAGGAAACAGGGAGTAGGGTCAGAAAGGATGCTTGGAGATGGAAACGTGGACTTTTGGGCAAAGAGCTGGAGGGCTGGAGGCAGTCATTACGTTCACAAAGAAATTATAGGTTTGAAAAGGGGCTGTATGGGAATTGCTAAGTCACAGCATGAACCAGTGACTGAGCATCTGGTGAAGGGACACAGCCAGCCCAGGGAGCACAGGTGAAAGCAATTCACCTGCATAACTGGAACCAGGCTCCACCTCTCCCTAAGCCTCATTTAAGGGCTGAGTGCCCCAAAGGAAGGATCTCTACCTGGAGATCCCTCCTTCTGGAGTATTTGGCAAGCCCTGATCCTGGGGATGGGTAAGTAACTTTTTCTTTCTTTCTTTAACTGCATTGTGGTATCAACTTTTTTGGGGCGATTTAGAACAGGTTATCTGCCGTTGCCTTTTCTTATAGAGGCATTTTATCATATGGACATGTTGAATCCAGTCAGTGTTTTCAAGCCCTAGGAAGTATCATCTATTCTTACAAGGAATAACTTGCCCCCTTTTTTTTTTTTTTTCCTATAGCTCTTAAGGCAGATTAAAATAATAGTAAATGATAATACAAGTGAGGAAGCCCATGTCCAGCCTGCTGAACCACACTGCCTCCTTAAACAGCATTAAGATGAGAGCTGCTGGTGAAGTGCCCTTTAAATCTCTGTAGGAATCATAACAAAAAGCAAACAGGGAGCATGGTTTTATCTGATTCGCTCCTTCCAAAGTTGTGCAAGGTGTCTGTACTCCCACAGTTACTGTGGTGTGCAAGATCTTTCATCAGAAGTACTGTTTTGGCAAACACTACGCTAGTACGTGTTTATACTTTAGATGGGCAAGGATATAAACATGTGAAAGGGCATGTACTGAGAAAATGTACCAATGGCTTGTTCCAGAGGTTGTTGAGAATTTTTCAGCAAATATAACTAGAAATCAACTGAGTAATGCGCATTTATACATCCCTACCCCAAACAAAATATCTGGACTTCTTCCACTCTTGTTACTTGTTACCATGTCCATCTAGCCTGAAGGTAAGAATTCTTTGTATGAAAATTATCTACTTTTGCACTGTAGAGAAGACAACAGACTGTCTACTACAAAAACTGCAGCAATTTTAGCTATGCCAACAATGTGTAACACCATGTGCTGCCAAGATGAAAACAGGTAAATCCTGATCCAACAAAAAAGGGCTTTCTCCAAAAGGCAGGGTTGATGCCTAGTACTCCCAGCCTGTGAATACTATCAAGGACTAGGAAACTTGATGTGAAAACTACACTTAGCCTTATATTTGAGCTATTCTTCGCAATAACCATGCCTGAAAAAAGGAAAGAAGTTTTAAGGACTATCTGAATTCAAGCTTCTTGTCATGCTAAATGAATACGCTCAGTAGTGACATGACTTATTTATGTACCTGCAGGGTATTCCCTGGAAATTACAGAGCAACTTATGAAAGCAATGGGAACATTACTAATATAACACCATGTCATCTCCTGATATCAATGTAAATGCCTCGGATCACCACAGTATTTGATAACATCACAAAGATAAATGTTTCATCCATGCATAATTCCAGCAGTGGAGGATGAATACAGCAGCAAGACGATTTGCACTCCTGCAAATGTACCAAAGCTCAACAGATATAACTGACATAAAAACATAGCAGAAGTATTTTAAAGAAGCACTGAAAGACAGTGTCTGTTTCTGTGGGGAAAGACTGAGTGAGTGTGTCCAACCATGCCATAGAGAAAAAACCAAACTTACTTTATAGTTTTCAAAACCTATCCAGGGAGAAAGGATTAGGGTCTGACTTCCAATCCACAGTGAATTAATTAGTCCTCTGTTACTGGGTATAAAAGACTAAACTAAAGCTTCAGGCAGAGCAAGTCTGACTTGGCTGTATGTCGGTGGTTACAACTGCTGGTCTTAAAAACAGAGTTCCATTTTAAAAGTTACATCAAAACAGATGTGTATGAGAAATCTTGAGCAATTACACTCTCACCCTTCTATGTTCCTTACCACATAACACATGAGATCTATATGAAATGTCTTTTACAACTCTCCTGACCTCTCATTGCCATCAGCAGCCTCTTTCACAGGACTACTGTGGCTTTCTTGGTACTGTTCTATGCCCATCACCACATCCAGGTGCATAGGATGAAGCAGCTCCGGAGCTAAGGAGGTACCACAGCTTGCTCCTGCATTCTCCATCTTCACAGCCCCATACAGGTTATCTCCAAGAAGTCCATCCTTGTGTACTTTACACCAGGTAATCCTTGCTCTCATTACAGTTAAAACTGTGTGTTTACTCTGTGATCTCTGCAAGAGACTTGTTAAACTCTACTAACAGCAGCTCTTTGGCAGTACAAAAGCTTGTTTCAAGTATCTAAACCAAGCCTAGTCAACAGAACCCTGGACTTCTTATGGGTTACTTTCAAAAGCCCTGAGATACCACAGATACCTGTAAGTTTATGATGAAAAACCAACAGGAAAGCAAGTAACAGTACTAAATATTAAATGCAAAGAACACAGCTGTATGAAGAAGCTGTATGAAGAAGCAGTTGAATCCCTTGCTAGCTATACTGCAGACAGACAGGACTCTGGATTAAGGAAGAGGTAATGATAGATAAAAAAAAAAAAAAAGGGAATCAAACCCAGTGAAAATGCTGATAAATGAAGACTATGTCCTAGAGCTCATGCTTTCAGCAATGTCTGCCTAAAGCACAGCGTTCAGGGGAAGCGCATTAGCATCCCAAAACAAATGCAGAGCCCAGTTCAACCAAACAGCTTTATATAAATGTTACTTTTCTGTGTTGAACATTCAAAAGCTGGTAAGTCTGTGAGGTGTGGAAGCTGTCTGCATGGTAAATTTCCGTCTAGAGAATTTCCCCAGACTGAGGTTTCGAGCACAAATTCAACGTGAGTTTTCCATTAATACTACTAAAAAATTCTGCAGATGTTTCAGGGTGATGTTACTGTTTATAAAAAGAGTGAAAATAATTAATGCAGACACAGAAAAAGTAAGATTGTTTACAATTCTTTAGAAATTGGGGAATTTTATGGTAAAAGAGACAGGTTATTTTGGGATCAGGGCAGACCTACATGAACTTTTCAACCCTATGAAGAATCAGTGCCTGAGATACCACTGTAAGACCAAAATGAGAAATGCGTGGGAACAATGATTGAAAAGGGTTTGCAATATTTACCCAATCCTACAAGAAAGTTATTTTATTTTCAGTCTAAGGTCTCAGTCCAGAAAACTGTTCTGCATGGGCAGCGCTGTGCTTCACCCATGCAATACAATTTTCAGGATCAAAGATTTCAGAAAATTCTCATGTCAGCCTATAGGCATCACCTGAAAAGTTTGGTACCTTTCAGGCAGTGGAAGTTGAAGTTCTCAGAGCGTATGTGAAAACTGTGAATCCCCATGACTTTCAGTGGCAGCTCAAGAGACTCCTGGCAAGCCCCTGCCTCCTTCGTGAGCCCTTATGCTATGCTTGCCAAGATTGCTTTGAGCCTGTCCCTGGAACAGGACCAGGGAGATGATTTATCTGGAGGGATGGACTTATTTCAGTTGGATCAACTGCCCAGTCTTGCTCTTGCCAGCTCTGCTGACAGTTGTGGCACAGAGCTGCAAAAAAACAGGCAAGAAAAAGTAGCACCTGCTAACATTGACTTCAGCATCCCTACCACAACATGTAAGACCAAAGCAAAACACTTAATTTCACTCTTGTGATCACGTATTTCCTACCAGGCTGCTCCTGCTCAACAACCCTATGGTGTAGGGTTATGTATGTACGATGAAAATACTCACCGCCAGCAAGAGCTTCCTCTCTTGCACTGTCATCATCACTAGGCTGAAGAATATTCCAGGATGTCAAAGTAAGTGAAGAAATGTCTTCAGCCGATGACAGCTTTAGCATGTCCATGTGATTGCTGTGAGGTTTGTAACGTGGGATGAAACACTCTTTGCCTTGCTTAAAAATGTCCTTAATGATTTCTTCTGTCTGGATTTCATCTGGCATGCTCAGAAAGATTGCAATTCTTTTGGATTCTTGGTACTTGGAATGCCCAATCACCTATAAAGGAAACTGCCATCATCAGTTCAGGGAAAGTTCACAAAAAGACTGACTGACTTTATTTTAATTAAAAACACCACTGGAGGAAAATACTCATTGGAAAAAGTAGAGATACAAACTACCATAAAGAGAATAAAATGACTTTGTTACTTGTTCCAACATTTCTACCATCAGCAAAATCAAAACAGGCAAATTTTTGCACCCAGATAAAAATAAAACAGCTAGAGACCATCAAAAAACAATTTTGGAGTCAGTCCAGACCCTTTAAATACTTATGCCATACAGCACCAGTATCCTCAAACACCCAGCATCACTGGGGACGATACAGCGGGTCAGAACTGCCAGCTTATGCAAAACCTCATGTATTGTATTCCTTTTATTCCATCTTTTTTGCATGCTGGGCTTCACAACTGGACCTGGGCGCGATGAGAAGAGCATTGATTACAATAACACAGAAGAAAATCTGCATCAGAGCAGCTGACTGCAGATCTCAAGGCCTTACAAGATCAGGCCCTTCTTTTGTTAATCTGGAATGCCCTTCCGAAAGCAAATTTAGATATACAGCTACAAACATCACCTGCTCGTGGTGAGTGATCTTATTACTGCATGTTTCTTAGAGGTTGAAGGAAAGATGGCCTTGCTGGGTTTTGATTTTCAGGAGGTTGTCTGTGCTGGACTTAGGAAAGATTGAATGTAGGAAGGAAAATAGTAAGTGGTGAATACGGTGAATACCTCACTGTGTCTCTGCCCAATTCCAGATTAAATCCCACACTAAAACTTGTGAGAATTTTTTTTAAAGGCTTGTCTTCTCCTTTACTAGCACCTTACACAACAAATACAAATGGGTCCATTGTGAATCAAATGTGATTTATACTCATTCTACACGCTTCCAAAAAATCTGTCAAAAATATCTGGCAATTGAGAAATGGTGCTTATCTACAGAACAGAGAACAGCAAATCCTCTGCTCTGTGTTTGCCCAACTTCAGGGTAACTGCCCTTCTGAGCTTTAGCCCTTGCACTTTTTGGGGAAAGATGCTAATATCTGAGTTTCAAATGGGTTTTCTTTCCTCTTTATTCTTTCTTTCTAGCACCCCAGTTACAAACCCAGGTGAAGTATCAAGATAGATATGTTTTTGTAAGGTAAGACATAATGAGATACTCCAGCCCAAATTATGGTAATGTTCTGCTTGTCAATAGAAGCACCTAGCAATTCAAAAGTGCATTTAATCTCTCTTTGTAATTTACCCAACCTTACCCATGGATTTTTCCAACTAAGTGATTAAGCTCTTAAACAACAGAATTTCCATGGTAGCCTTTGTTTGAAAGAACAGACTACTGAGTCAAACTGCAGGCTCCAGACACTGCTGTGATTCATGCTACTGAGGGGCTCCTGCACCTTCTCATGTGCTCAGAGAACAGAGAAACTGAAACACACAGCTCTCCTCTCCCAAAGTGGTGCTGTGGGCACCATGCAGGCCAAATGTGTTGGATGTGTCAGAACACCACACTGATTATGCAGCACAGAAAGAAATGAGGTTGGAGATGTAAAACCACAAGCTACCAGGAAGACAATTTCTGATGTTTTCAGAAACGTGAAGATGGAGCTGCTCTGAGCAGTTTCTGAGAAGAGCGAAAAAATTTCCATGCTTAAAAATATTATGTGCCCTTTGCTCACCTGCTGATGGCTATTACTGCAGAATCAGAGCATGCAAACAGCATGACTTCAATCATGAATGTGCACGTTAAAAAAGAATAGTCATCCAGAAGCTAATTAAACACCAGTGGCTAGGCCAGCTAGCGTAGCAATTTCAGTTTGAACTTAAAGATCGTTTTGAGATGAGATTTTGCTTCGAAAAATATCATTCAGGTGCTATAAAATAATGTGCTCGCTTTTATTAGCTGCCATTTCTGATATATATAATAAAGCTGCACTTTCAGCCTCACGCTGTTCCAAGTATTTTCTCAGCTCTTTCACAAACTTCTTGTCCGTCGCATTGCTTTCCCATGAGGAAGTTGACCGCTTTCTGTCACTGCGGAATGCTATTCTGTCTGAAGAAAGCTCAAGAATTTCAACTTGTGTCTTATTAGCAAAATGCCATGGTAGCATAAATTTGTCATATTTCCCCAGCCTTTCTTTAAGTAAAACAAAAGCTTTACCTTTTGGCTTGTTCTCCCTACCAAGAATAAGTGTGGTGTCGCTGAGTGTGCCAGCTGAGGTTAGACCAAGGCTGAGGGCTCCAAATATTCTGTACTATGTGGCCTGGGTGCTTATAAGGTTGGCTGAGGACTATGCATTTTTGAACAGTGTTCTAAAAAATTGTGGAATTTAAGGACAGGATGTGAAATTACTACAATGCAAACATATTTTAGTAGGACATATATATATATAATATATAAAAAAAAGGAAAGAAAGAAAACAGAAATTCCAAATGAAAAAAAAAAGGCATACATAAGCTGAACTAGAACTCATGTCCTAAAGTTTCTGTGCTGCTATGTCACGTTTGTGAAGTGGCTGCACATCACTACTAAGTGAAGTTTATAAAATGATTTCAGATCCTTTGGCAGGAAAATAACTACATAGATTGTCTACGCGTACATGCTGGTGCTGCGAAAAAAAAAAGACTGTTCTATTACACGCAGTGACTGCAAAATGTCTTTTTATTGTGTTTATTAAAGTGATAAAATACAGCGATATAAAAATTTGGTCACCCAAATGCAAACAGAACATTCCAAGAGCACAGGCTGGCACCACGCTGTGCCAGGACATGGGTGAGGTGAGCCGTGCCCGGTAGCTTTAACATATGAAAACTGCATTAGAAATAGAATTACACGGAAGTAGCACATTGAAAGGCACGAACGGGAAACGACTGCCAAAAGGCCGCAATGAGTCAGTTGCAAAGTTTTTCGACGTGCTGCGCTGGGCGCTGGCCGCACAGTGAGGGCGATGTGACAATTGCAAGATGAACACCCACCGCAAAACCCCGCTGCTTTGGGCTCTGCTGCAGAGCTCGCCTCCAGTCTCACCACCTCCCAGCAGACACCCGCACCACGCGCTTCCCACCGCGGCCTTCAATCCCGGCTCCGCTGCCCCTCCACCCCCATCCCCCCGCTCCTTCCCACAGCTGCTAGGCCGCCGGCAGGAAGAGGAAGGGAACAGCTCGTTCCTCGCAGCGCTCCAGGAGGGGGCTACGCAGCAGCCGAGGAGCGGGGGGGTGGGAGGGGGGGAAATCCGGGCTCACCGCTCCGGCCCCTGGAATGCCAACTGCGGGGATCCCCGCGGAGAGCCGGGCCCAGCTCCACAGCCCTCCCCCCGCCGCAGGGCTCCGCTCTTCCTGGAGGCACCCACCTTGCGACTCAGCAGGCGGGACTGCCGCTGCTTCTCCGCCGCTCCCAGGGCCCGCAGTCTGTGCCGCAGCTCCGCTCGGAGCGCCCGCTTGGCGGCCACCAGCGCCGCCGCCATTTCGCTGCCGCCCTCCGCCGATGGCTCCATGCGGGCCGCGGCACGGCCTCGCCCCTCGCCGAGCTCCCGAGCTGGGCACCCCCGCGGTTTCCAGTTCGACGGGGAGGGGACTGCGGGGCGGTGGGCCGGCCAGGGGTGCCCGGTGGCCTCCGAGGGGAGTTCATCCTCTGTGCCTGCTCGGTCAGTCACCTCTGCTCAGCGCTGCACGCAGGGAGCTGGGCAGTCCCGTGGTTTAGGCCCAGGGAAGGGTCTGGTGGGCTCTGGGCACGGTCTGTGCTTCATTCTGGCCACTATAACCTGTGAGGGTAGAATCACAAAATCTTCAAGGTTGGAAAAGAGCAATAAGATCACCCAGTCCAACCCCAGCCCACCTCCACCATGCCCACTGACCACGTCCCTCTGTCACATCCCCACAGTTCTTGAGCACCTCCAGGAATAGTGACCCCACCACCTCCCTGGGCAGCTGTGCCACTGCATCGTCACTCTTTTGGAGAATAAATTTTTCCTAATGTTCAACCTGAACCTCCCCTGGTGTAATTTGAGGCCATTCTCTCTCATCCTATCGCTGTTACTGGGAGCAGAGGCTGACCCCCGCCTCACCTCCTTTCATACAGTTGTAGAGAGCATTAAGGTTTCCCCTGAGCCTCCTCTTCTCTACACTGAACCATCCCAGTTCCCTCAGCTGCTGCCTGTAAGACTTGTGCTCCAGGCCCTTCACAGCTTCATTGTCCTTCTCTGGACACGCAGAAGGCTGAGCCCAGTGCCATGTCAAACCATCTTCAAGGCCCGTCATTTCTTTTTTCGGTCTAGCATCGATTGCAAAGAATTTCCCCTTTCTTAATTTTGTTGTAGAAAGGGAAATTACACTTCAGCAGGATATTTGACTACTGCCTGCCAGATGGTTTCACATCCCTACAGGCCCTGGTGATGGCTGGAGGACCTGGAATGCGGATGAGATTTCGTGTGCTGCGAGGAACAGAAAGCGCTGCACCCGCAGCAGCTTCACTCCCCATGTGTGCAGGCCTGGGTGATGGGCCCAGACAGGAGATACTGCCAGTGTCCTTTGGTTTCCTCATTGTTAGGGAAGTGGGAACAGGCAGTCATGCATCTGCTCTAGGTGTTCATAGAATCATTGGAAGGGACCCTTAAAGGCTATCTGGTCCAATTGCCCTGCACTGAACAGGGACACCTACAGCTGATCAGGTGCTCAGAGCCCCATCCAGCCTGAACTTGGGTGTCTCTAGGGACGGGGCACCCACCGCCTCTCTGGGCAACCTGTGCCAGTGCCTCACCATCTTTACTGTAAAAAAAATCTTTACTTATATCCAATCTAAATCTCCCTTCGTTTAGTTTGAAACCATTTCCTCTTGTGCAATCACAACAGACCCTGCTAGAGTCTGTCCTCCTCTTTCTTACAGCCCCTCTTTAGATACTGAAAAGGAGGCCAACTGAAGTCCAACTATGAATGCTAAATCATCTCTCTTGCTTTCATGGAAGAGGAAGCGATACAATTTCTGGCAGATGTTAACATCTGTGTGTGTAATTAGAGCCACCAAGTTGGGTGGAGAACCCATTACCATAAGAAGGCTGGTTCATTCTGCCAGTGTCGTAACCCTTGATGATACAGAGCATTTATCTCAGAATATTGCTGCTGTGAGCCACAGGCCCATTGCTACCTTGGTTCCCAAATGTAGTACAGTCACTACAGCTAAAGAACACCCTTCTAGAATGAATCAGTGAGAAACTACTGTTTAAAGTTTGAAAGCAAATGGAGCTTGAGTCAAAATAATAGTTGCCCCAGACTATAAAGGTCTGGAAATCTTTCAGGGGCTAGTTGTGAATTTGCTGACTTGGCAGTGTAACCCAGAACACTCATTTCTGTCATCAAAGTTGATCCAGTTCATTCATTTTATGAAAACTGGTCTGTTTCTTTGAGCACTATAGCAAATGTAGTACTGACATCCTTGGACTTCACTTCTAACCCATGTATTACTTAGAATCTCCAGTAGCTCTCTAGCAGCTTTCCTGATTTACCTTAACCAGGTAGATCTTCCCCCTTCTCCCATCCTACAATTTTTTTTCTGAAAGAGATGAGGCCCACCATAAGATTTGAAAATACATATTTTAATGGTTTTTTTTTCCAAAAATATTAGTGTAGCTACACTGTAAAAAAATTAGAATAATTTGTACTTCTCTGTTCAAAAAATCTATTTTTAAAAAGTCCAGCCAAGTGACTGCATTACAAAATTTCGAAAGAACAGTCAGTGTAGATAGGAGCAATTAAAAATAGAACAAAGAAACACGTACCATTGCATTAACAGTAAGTGAGTGCACATTTTTAAATTGCCAGCTTCCACAAGTTGTTCTTCCCATAAAGATTGCTTTGTCTGGATCAGTAACTCGAACCCACTTTTACACTGCAATTTGCATTTCCTTTTTTTCCACAGAGCCCCC